>PVLA01002263.1:0-260997 GCA_004027455.1 Hydrochoerus hydrochaeris | reverse complement strand
AGCCACGATCCTGATGGGCTTACCTTTATAGGTAATCTGTTTCTTTTCTCTGACGACTTTTAATATTCTGTTTTTATATTGAATTTCTGGTCTCTTGATTATTATATGTCTGGGTGTAGATCTGTTTTGGTTGTAGGTGGCTGGAGTTCTGTATGCCTCACACAACCAAATGTCACTTTCTTTTCCCATGCTTGGGAAGTTTTCCTTAATTATTTCTGTGAATAGCCTTTGTAATTTGCCTGTATGTATTCCTGATTCTTCGTTCACGTTTCTTATTCTTAAATTGTAGATTCTCTTGTCATCTTCTAGCCTTTGTATTGTTACTGCCTGTTTCCTTGTTATTTTTAAGAGATCTTTCCTTTCATCATCACACACTGCCAACTTGTCTTCAAGTTTTGATAGTTTATCCTTAGTTTCTTTTAAGGAGTTTTGTCAGCTTTCAATGGAGTTTTTAATTTCCTGGTAGTCTCTTTGAATCTGCTTCATGTATTCTATATTTTCTTTATATTATTTATCAAATGTTTCTTTCCTTTTTTTGTGTGTTCCTCCCTTCTTTCATCTGTATCATCCTGAGAGATGCTTCCTGAGAGCATTTCTTTTATTACTCTACTCATATCCCACTTTACTTGACTTAATATTTCAGTTTTGAGCTCATCTACAAGGTCCCAAAGATATCTCTTAACGTCCATTGAAGCCATGTCTGATGTTCTGTGTTTGCCACCCTCAGTCTCCCTTGTTTTTTCTTCTCCTGGATCAGGGCTCTCAGGGTTCTGGGCTGGGGGCCTCTTCCTGCCTCTCTCTCCTGTCATGGTCTTGGCGTCCTCCACACAGGTTACAGTGCAGGTCCCAGCCCCCTTCCCTGTTGGCCACGTTTCCTCCAAAGCACACTGGCGAAGGACCTCTGCCCTCTCCTGGCTACTCTTGTCACTAAGGTATAAGCAGTGGCTACGTATGCCTGCCCCTCCCCACCAGGCCAGCCAAACTTCAGGTGCCTTCACCTGGTTAGTGTGTGCTAGGCTCAGGGAATCGATTTGGGACGACTCATTGGGTCCCAGCCAGGGTCATGGCCCAGTCCAAGCAAATCCCACGAGTCCACTCTGGGGAGGGAGCAACCAGCTGAAGTCACTGTCACTCCCATTTCAGGCTTCTCCTGCCTGATTCCAACATGTCGCCCATTTGGTCGCGCCCTTCCCGTGGGGAGGTGGTCTCATTCCCAGCACTGACTGTGGATGAATGAAGGTCCCTTCGCTGGCTCTGCTTTCTGTCACGCTCACCAACCCCTGACTTCAGTGCTACTGTGCTTCCTGTGAGTGGCAGCAGGAATGAGTTTGGGTGGCTCTGCCAACCAGCGCGGATTCAAGCTGGTGCAAACTTGGCGGGTTACCGTGGAAATGCTGTGTCCCGTAATTTTTAGCTGTTTCCGTTGTAGTCCCAAAATATTTGATGAGCTTTTTTACATTTTAATTTCTTCCTGTGTCAAGAGGATCCATCTCCCTCTGTCTGGGTCTCTCTAGGGTGTTTTATTCTGGCACATGAGTTGTTTCTCCCAGGAGGCTTTGTATTTTGTTGCTCACTGATCAGCCATCTTGTCTTCTCCTGTCTTCACATTTAACTTTCTTTCTTTCTTTCTTGGGGAGAGGGGACAGTTTGAGACAGCATTTCACCATGTAGCTCAGGCTAAGCTGGCCTCAAACTCCTGAGGACTCTACTGCCTCAGCCTCCCAAATGCTGGTATTACAAGCATGCATCACCATGCCTGGCACATTTAATCTTCTAAGATTTAAAACAAAAAAAAAAAAAAATGGCAGCTATCACTTCTCAGCCTTTTGGCTAAGATCAAGTGTAAAAAACTGGCAGCTTCTCCTGATCTGGTAGCTTTAACATATTTGAATTCCCAAATCGTCCTACCAACCAGGTGTGTTTCCATCTACATCTTCATTAGCAGTTGGTGTTTGTGGCTAGTTTTTGTTTTGTTTCATTTTGTTTTGTTTTCCTACTTAAAATGAATAGGGCCAGAACTTCATTCTGATCTAAGGTCATAGAAGTAGAATTTAGAACTGAAAGGAAACATGAAGTAATCCTATACTTTTTCAGCTAAGAAAACAAGTAGTAGGCAGGAGAATTCATAATAGTTAAATCTTGGAAATGGCCCATATATCTCTCAACAAATGAACAAATAAGGAAAATGTGGTTGTTACACAAAATGGGGTACTGTTCTCAGACAAACTTGAATCACTGCAGGAAAAGGGATTACCTTAAGACCGTAAGGGTAAGTAAAATAAAATAGATGCCCAAGCTTAAATATTACACTGTTTCCCTTATAGGAGAAACCCAGAGTAAAAAGAAACAACAAAATGAAAGGTAGAGAACAGGAAGTAGGGAGACAGATTAGTCTCAAAGAGGAAGGGAATTTAAGAGCTGGGGGGAGGGATGAGGAATAGGGAAGAAAAAAGGAATTGGGATATGTTACGTACCTGAACCAATTCCACACATGGAATGTAAATGTTATGTACTACAAATACATACTTGCCTATAATGTATGAGTTCCAGGGTTCAATCATCAGTACTCCAAACACACACAAATAATAATTTACAATATACTTGATGAAACAAACAAACAAGACTAATTTACAATATACTTGCTAAGTATCTAAATACTGATTTCTAAGACACAAGTCTCTCTCTCCAGTTGTTTGTTTGTTTTGTTGTACTGGGGACTGAACTCAGGGTCTTGTGCATACTAGGCAAACACTCTTACTTCTGAACTACATCCCCTGCCCCTGTTTCTTTTTAATAAGGTCACATAATACCTTTTCTACCGTCTAATAAATAACCACTGTGTGTAGGGAAAGCAAGTTACAAGAGAGTTATAATAAAATACAAATTTCTTTTTTTTTTTTGGTCTTTTTGAGACAGGGTCTTACTATTCAGCTGAGGCGAGCCTTGAGCTTACTTTGTAGCCCAGGCTGGTCTCATACTTGCAACAATCCTCCTGCCTCAGCCTCCTGAGTGCTAGGATTACAGGCGTGTGCCACTACACCTGGCCAAAATTCTTTTAATATCTTTTTCATACATACACCAGTTCATTAATGCTTTTGTTTGCAGACAATTTGATTCACTAACAGCATTTGGTAAAATTTTCTTTTTGTTTGCAAACACTGCACCAGGGGACAAACATAAACATGGCCATCTTCTCAGACAAACACAAACACCTATCTGTTCCAAAATCACAGAATAAATTATGTTCATGGATGCTGGGTGTGATGGCGTACTTCTGTAATCCTAGCACTTGGGTGGGTTGAGGCCAACCAGAACTATATAGTGAAACCCTGTCTCAAAAAGACAAAAAATATAAATAAACAAAGTATTTTTTAAAAAGAAAAAGTACCACTACATTCTTACTCAGATTGATGAATTTAATCAAAAATAAAAACTGGAAAAAATTATTTGGGTGCTTTTCTGGTTTTGTTTTTGTTTTGCTTTTCTTATGTCATAATGAGAAACAATTCTAACAGAAAATAGCTAACATTTATGTTAATTTTAAAATACTGCTAAGTTGATTTGGTGTGGTGAAATGCACCTGAAATCCCAGCACACAAGAGTCTGAGGCAGGAGGATTGTGTTCAAGGCCAGTCTGGAGTACATAGTTTAAGGCCAGCCCCCACAAGGAAGGAAGGGGGAGGGGAGGGGAGGGGAGGAAGGGGAGGGGAAAGGGAGAGGAGAAGGGGAGGGGAAGAAGTTAGGATAGATACTGCCAAGTATGGTGGCACATGCCTCTAAATCTCAGCACTCAAAGATGAGAACAGGAAAATCTGCAAGTTAGAGGCCTGCCTGAGCTATATAGTGAATTCAAGACCAGTCTGAACCATAGTGAGATTCTTCCCCCAAAAAATAAATAAAAATAAAAATGAATTACCAAAAATCATTGTTAAAAACAGACAAAGCAGCTTGCCTATAATCCCAGCTAGTCAGGAAGCTGAGGCAGAAGGATCACAAACTGAAGGTTAGGTTGGGAAAACTCATCAAGACCCTGTCTGAAAATAGGATGTAGTTCAATGATAGAGTGTGAGGATCCTAGACACAATCCTGACCACTACAAAACATAAATAAAAGTGACATATCTTTTAGAATTTGCCCATTTTTCACTAATCTTTTGTTACAGTGCATTTCTAGTTGTGTCACTTTCCAAAGGAGAAGCATCCGAACCTACCTGTACATGTACCAACTCCACACAAGGAAATGTAAACATTATGTACTATAAACATGTACTAGTAAAACACTTTTAACTCAATTACTCAGACCAATCTTTTCAGTTTCCTAAACAAAATAAAATATGCCACTCTAATGTGTCCAATTCAGCAATCTGGAAGCTTAAAAGTTCTTTTTTGACATCTCTCTCTCCCTCATTCAACTCAATCCATCAACATGTCTCATAGCTTTGTCCTCCTAAATTCTTCTCAACTTGGCCCATTTTTTTCCATCACCATAATCACTTCTTTATTTTTAAGTTACCACTTTATCTCACTTGGGCAACTTACTGTGACAATCTCCTAAATGGTATTGCTACATACACTCTTGGCACCCCACCAATCCGTTTGTCTACTACAATGAAATTGACTTTTAAAAATGCAAATTGGATCATGTCATTTCCCCCTGTTTAAGAGCATTCAATGCCTTTACACTGCACTTTGGTTGTAACAAAAATCCTTAACTGAAGACCTTATCTAACATCTTTAGTTGCATCTCAGGCCCCTGAAGGTTTTTACCATACTCCCTCCTCCTTCCACAAAGCCATTAACACACAACACTAATTAAGAATTGTACTATCATACACTGGTTCCTTTCCAAAAGAATTTCTTCGAACATCTGTGAGTTGGTCATCAAATTTTTTGAGCACTTACTTAGGATGAACTAAGCAGGAAAAAGACAAAAAAAAAAAAAAAAGTCACATTATCCAGTTCTACATATGGTATACAAAATCCAAGTCTACATCTAATATACTGTGAAAGTATCGGCAAATTTTAATTCTCTGAGGTTAGTTTTCTTATCTCTAAAATAGGGAAAATAAATAATTATGTCATGGAGGTTTTGTTAATTCTCTGAGGTTAGTTTTCTTATCTCTAAAGTAGGGGAAATAAATAATTATGTCATGGAGGTTTTATGAAGGTTAAATGCAATATATGTAAAGAAACATTTCTCATTTCTTTCAATTTCTGGTTATTATCTCCACTGAGAAACTTTCCCCAACCCAACATCTTCCAGGCACAATTAACTCTGTGTGTGTGTGAATGTGTGTGTCTGTGTGTTACTCCCATAAGATTTGCTTATACTCAACACCTAAATGATCTCACTTTAGTGAATTTTTTGTACATTTGCCTTACTTTACCACTGGACTAGAATAAAACCTAACACAATTATTAAGTGTAAATTTAAGTAGGAAAATATACAATATTAATGGTCACTCCAATATTACTTTTCAAAGTTTTAAAAAGTCATGAAGTTATTCAATTGAATAACTATTAAATCAAAGTTGATTATATCCCAAGACTACTGCTAAATTGTGTTTGGTAATTTCTGGGTAGAAGCTGTAGATAATATACAGATGTCTTAGAAGTATTTCTAACACAACATTCTCCCTAACAGCAGTGAACTAAAAGGGGCAACAATTTAAAATATAATTTAGCCTATAACACCATCATGCCAAATTTGAGAGTAAGCAGCAAAACATTTTTTTTCAGTACTAAGCACTGAACCCAGGGTTTCCCACATGCTAGGAAAGTGCTCTATCACTAACTGTATCTTTAATCTTGAATCACTTTATATTATTTAAGAAAAGATACATCTGGTCTCACTTATCTCCACAATAAACTCCACTACACATAGAAATCCACTTTTAAACGGAACTGCTAAGCATGCTACCTTTCCTAGTACTTCCTAAAGAAAACACAGAAACTGCAAACAATATATAGTTCATGCTACATCTCTTCCTTTCAACCACACAATTGAATAGACCCTCTTGTTAATAAATATTTGGAAGAGAGAAAAAGTTGGAAAACCAACCCTTTTCTTTATGGAGATAGGATCTTCCTATGTTTGCCCAGACAGGCCTTGAACTTCTGGATTCAGACAATTATCATAATTCTGCTTCCCCAGAGCTGGGATTATAGGCCCACTTAAACCTTACAATTATTATATGTCAAATTTATTTATTTATTTATTTAGGTACAAGGGATTAAACTCATGACCCTGCGTTTGCCAGGCAGGCGCTTATGCCACTGAGCTAAATCCCTGGCCCCTATATATCAAATTTAAAAAAAGAAAAAAATATAACCAGTGTGGTGGTACACATCTATATTCCTGGCACTCTGGGAGGCTGAAGTAAAAGGACTGCAAGTTCAAACCCAGCCTGGGCAGTTGAACAAGAGTAAAACCCTTTCTCAAAATTAAAAAAAAAAAAAAAAAATTAAGTGTTGGCAATAGAGCTCAGTGCAATAGCCCTGGGTTCAATCCTCGTTACTGAAGGAAAAAAAAAGATTTAAAAAAAAAAAATACAAACTGTATGTTTTTGTTTCTCTGACTCAAATGGAAAAAAAAAAAAGATTCCTAAGTTTTCTCAAACCTCAATATATACTTTTTCTTTTACACTAAAGTAAACTACAAAATAAAAATGAAATTTTTTTCCCCTCTCAACAAGATCTGGTATACTGACTAGATCTTACAATCAATTTCTTTCAAAATAAAAATAAGGGACATTGTGTGATAGATATAAATAAACTTAGAATTTTAGAGATACCTTAGACATCTTTTAAATCAGTATGTATGTCAAGGACAAAAACCTAAAGTGTTGAGTGGCTTGCCTAATGTCACAGAATTGGAACTGTATCTACTAAGTCCAAGGTAGCATCCTAAATTAGATCCTTAAACAAAAAGAGTATCAGTAGAGCTGGGGATTTAGCTCAGCAGCGTAAGTGGCATAAGCGCCAACCTGACAAACACAAGGTTGTGAGTCTGATCCAAAAAAAAAAAAAGGATCAGTAGAAAGTAGGTGGTTTAGTCAGTAACATTCTATTATTGTTAAAGTCTTAGCTTTCACAAATATACCATGTTTATTTAAATTGTTACCATTAGAGGAAGGTAGGTGAAAAGTACAAGAACTTTGTACTAGCTTTACAATTTCTGAATCTAAAATTATAAGTGTAAAAAGTTTATTTGAAAATTTTTAAATTATAAAAATAATTTCAAATCCAGAATGTTTCCCAAATGCTTATTTCCATTTTTAAAAATCCCAAATATAAAGGAATTAAATTCTTAAAGTATAGAGATAATAAAATACAAGACACTTCCTTATAACAACCCCCAACCAAAAATAATTAAAAGGACTCTTTCTTATTTTTCTGTTTAGTAAGAAGAACACTCATTTAATTCTTACTACATTCCAAATATTATACTTATTTCTCACAACTGTCTTTAAATAATTTTCAACTCAAATTAAGCCATTCAACTCAATTTAAACCATTTAAATAACTTGCCTTGTCACATAGCTACTATGTAACAACCAGATTTCCACTATACCTCACTGTCAATTTTCTCTATTATTACACTTGCATTTTAGCATCCTTTATGTATGTAAAGGAAGAAGCATTTCCTACTAAATTTTACATATTTAATATCCATAGTGTTTTTCACATCAGAACCCTCACTGCTAATCTCTGTCACTTTTTATTCAAGGCTCTATTACCTCTTGTCTGAAAGCCACTCCAACAGGCATTTCAATCTTCAGTTTTTTTCTCCATTAGTCTATTGTACAAATTTGTAAAGAACCATTTTTTTTTTTTTTGGTCTTCCAATATTCCCAACTTTTGAATGGTTCAGAATTGCTTATTTAGAAATTATCTTCTGCATAGGTACTCTTCACAGGAAACAGCAGTTTTCAGGAATTTTGACTACTGAGCAAAATAACATGTATGGAAGAAAATGGTTGGTGCTCATTCATCCTAAAGATATCTTGATTAGATTGTACACCCTTGATATTGACTTGGCAGAAGGTATCCTTAGAGTGGCTGTCAGTGAACAACTTAATAGCCCTAAGATAAATTTAAGACTATCACTTTTCTGCTTCCAAATACCCTAATAAATACATCATCCCTGGTCATATAAGATCTATAAAACATCTTTAAAGTATCATTCCATCTTCCCACTCATGGCTCATAACTTCTAATTTTACCTTTTCCAGGGTTAATTTTTAAAGTTCTGACATGAATCCAGCTTACACTGCTAAAACTCATTTTGCACTGATGGTATTGTATTATATAATATGTACAGATCAAGCATCTCTTACATGAAATCCTTAGGACCACAAGTGTTTTACATTTCAGATTCTTTTGAGATTTTGGAATATCTGCACATATATAATGAGATATTTTGGAGATGGGAACCTGTTTTTTTGGGGTTTTTTTTTTGTACTGGGGATCGAACTCATGACCTTGAGCTTGCCAGACAAGCACTTAGGCCGCTGAGCTAAATCCCCAGCCCGGGACCCGGTTTTAACAACAAACTCATTTATATCTCATATATACTTTACACATATTGAAGAGGTAACATGGCACAATGTTGTTAGCTCATCTGCATTTTGACTGCAATCCATCACATGAAGTCAGTTGTGAATTTTCTACTTGTAGCATCATGTTAGCACTCAAAAGTTTCAGATTTTGGAGCACTTCAGATTTCCAATTTTCAAACTGGGGATGCTCAAATTTGATGTTGCTCAGATTATGCAATCCAACAAACTCCCATCTGTGCCTATAAATTTTATCCATTCTATTTCATTGTTTGTAAATTATTCAATTCCACTAACCAGGTTACTACTTTATCTATTTTATTACACATTCTATATTTTTATTTCTATGAGTTACATTCCTTCACTTTCCCAAAGGTAAAAAGAGAGTGGGAATGTGTCAAAGGAGGGGAAGAAGTAAGGTCATAAGCTCTAGTTAAAATATTTTCAAAACCTAGAGCTGGGGATATATAGCTCAGCAGCACAGCACGTTCCTGGTAAATGCAACGTTGTGAGTTCAATTCCCAGTATGCTCTCTAAAAAATATATATATATATATAATATATATATATATTATATATATTTTATACATAACATATGTCTACATATAAATATACATGTGCAAACTCTAATGTTTTATATTTGAAATTCAAGTGAATTCTGTATCCTAGAGTAGCACTATGCAACAGAACTTTCTGCATTGGTGACAATGTTCTAAATAAATCTCGTGATCTAGAGTCCATATTCTTAAGTGAAATAAATTAGACACACGTGTAAATACCACATTGTTTCTCTGGTGTGAGAAACTGGAAGTGTAAATAAGGACCAAAATACATAATAGGTATTGTGAAACAGGAGGAAAAAGTTCAAATGGAGAGGGGAACAAGAGTGAGGGAAGTCAAAAAGGAAAGAAGGGAAAAACAAAAAAAAGAAAGAGGAAAAAAGAAAACATGGAAACAAAGCTTTATGAAAGAGGAGGAGAGGAGGGGTTGCAGGGCAGATAGTCCTGGAATGTGGAGAAAAAAAGTGATTATCATGTACAAGTACAAATTCTCTATGATGAATGTTATCATTATATAGATCTAAAGCATATCAATAAAATCTAATTAAAAATAAAAAATAGGGGCCAGGGATATAGCTTAGTGGCATAGCACCTGCCTGGCAAGTGCAAGGTCTTGAGTTCAATTCTAGCACCAAAAAATAAATAAATAAATAAATAAATAAATAAATAAAAATCTTGTGCTGTCCAAAGTAGTACCCACTAGCCACACATGGCCACTGAGTATCGAAATGTAGTTGGTGCAACCAAGGAACAGAATTTTATTTAATTTTTATTAAGCTTAAATTAAGTAGATAATGGCTCTAATATTGGATGGCTCTGCTCTAGGATATAATCGATTTTTTACTTGACTGTAAAATAATCAGAGCAAATATCAAGTTACTTAGAAAATTCCTTTATCTTAGTAGGATGTCACATCAGAATAACTGATTGGGAAAATGAAATTTAAAATTCTTTTTTGGGAGGGGGGAGTACTGGGGAGGGGTACCAGGAATCAAACTCAGGACCTTACACTTGCCAGGTGGGCACCGTGTTGCTGAGCTATAACCCTGGCCCTAAAATTCTTAATGAAGTATACAAGTCTCCCTTATATCAACCACCTCTTACTCCAACTTCTGATGTAACTTGGAAAAAGTACTGCTTCCAAGGCTATGCAGTTCCATAAGCACAAGACTTGGTTAGCAGAACATAAACTGAATTTCAGCGCTAATTCACCTGTTTAGCCAGATGCCCTTGACTTACAGCCACACATTTCCACTATATTACCTCTTTACTTTAGCCTTTTATTGTAGCTTAGAATGCCCTTTTCTTCACCATTGGCTCAGCAAATATTTCCCACATGTCCTTCTAGACTAATACACTTTGCTCCACAAACCCCAAGGATTTGGAGTCCTTCCTCTGTGTCTATAACATAAGACTATCTGTTACTGTATGCAACAAACTGGTTTTTTACTCTTTAAATATTTATTTATTATTAATTTTTGCAGTACTGGCAATTGACCAAGCCCATACACATGCTAGATCAGTGCTCTACCACTGAGCCACATCCTTTGTCCTAGTTATTCATTTATTTTGAGACAGATTCTCACCAAATAGCCCAACTTTGTCTCAAACCTGCAATCCTCCTGCCTCACCCTCCAATGTAGATAAGATTGTAAGTGTATGGCATGGCACCCAATTCATACCGGTTTATAATTATTGTTTTTCTGCACTGTATCCCTACTCAGGACAAATGTACTTCTTATACATACAGGTTGCTTTTTTCATCTTTATATTTTCACTAACAGGACAGTACTTAAACACAGCAAGTTTCACATTAATGTAACAGTAAGTGAAATCGATTCTTTCCTAAGTAAAATACATTAAAAGTCACAGATATTTAAACTGGGCTGGTGAGATAGAGTGCTTCCCTACTGTGCACAAGTCCCTCAGTTTGATCCCCAGCATACCAAAATAGATAAACTTTAAATTAGTCTTAACGGAATATAATTTCACTTCATTTAGGCAATAAGAATAATATTTTCAACTATAATTTTTAATTTGTCAGTATCTCCCCAAAGTAAAAATTTTAAAGTGAACCATAAATGGTGTAAGAACTATATAAACCAAAGTCAGTAAATACTTACACCAAGAAATTTAACAACCTAACTTTTAAATATTTACACTGGTAATTACTACCTGCTTTTCATGATGGAAACAAACCAGTATATTTTAATATTTTAATAGTACATTAATCTTTAGTACAGGAAAAGTAGAAATTATATAAATAATCTATGATGAAAAATTACAAGCACAATAAAACCTAAAATTTTCAAAATTTTCAACCTATGCAAGTTGTTTCATACTTCAAACTTATTTTTTTAAACAGTAAAAAGAGAATCTAAAGGTCAGCAGTTAGTGAAGAAAATTTGTAGCCAAGCATGGTGGTACACAAGTGGTAATCCCAGCATTCTCGGAAGCTAAGGCAGATGGATCACAAATTAAAGCCCAGCCCAGCCAATTTAGCCAGTCAGCAAGATCTTTTCTCAAAATAAAGAGTAAAAATGATTGGGGATGTAACTCAGTATGAACGCCTTGGGTTCAATCCCATTACTGCAGTTAAAAAAAAAAAAAAAAAAAAAAAACCCTTACCAGGTAATCTTATATATGACATAAAATTAGACATCTCCTAGTACTGTCCATATTTTGTCCTTCAGGAAACAAAACTGCCTAAGAAACATATGTAGTCCAGCCAACATCCATACTTTAGCAATCCAGGAAATCTAGATGAGTCTATTTTTCTGCCCATTACAGTGTTTCTCTTCTTTCTGGAACAAACACTACTATGTCTCTACACAGATGAAGATTGTGTGATTTTTAAATTGTTACCTAGAAGCAACTATGACAATGCATGCTTCTCAATCTGGTCCATAAAAGAAGTTTTCTATCTTCTGGAATTTTCTACATATACAAATCACAAAATAAAAAGTTCAGGTTTTTAAAATGTCAAAAACACTGACAAACCATTTAAACCTCTGAACTGCAACTTTATTCAACTATTTATATGTATTGTAAAAGTAATTATCCTGATAAAAATAGCTGTTTGCATGAAAGAATTATATGTAATTATTTTAAATAATGTTCTTTTGCTAAAGTAAAATGATGGCTTCTCACTGAAGTACTGAACACACTGGTATTTAATTTTATACAGCTATTTATTGATTATAAACTATCCTAATGGGTTCATTTATTAAAAATTCCTGTATTTGGGATGAAATATTCTGTTAGATGAACACAAATTTCAAAGATATACTTTATTTATCTCAGGACACAAAAACTTAAATTTTGTTTTCATAAAAAAAGTATTATTGTGTGCCACTACGATTTGACCAAAACTCTTGTCACAATATTGATCACAATACTACCACAAAATTTAAACCAATCAAATTGTTTTTGAAACTTATCATATACAAATTTGGAATCAACTTCTCAACTGGAACAAGATTTACCTTTTTGCTATAAACATATACAAAACTGGACAAATATAAAACTACAATTCACACACTGAACAAAAAGCAACATAGGACTATGATCTCTAAAGTACCTAAATAAACAAGATTAAATTGTATGGTTGCTGGCTTTCTGCCTGAAACATTTCTAGAATGTGACAGAGAAAGGGGGTATGAAGTGAAGTCTCAAAGAGTTTGCACATAGAGTTCAGAATTTAAGAAAGATGAACTAAATAGAGGGAAGGGAATTACCCACAGAAAAAGTATATATTATTTAGAAGTCATTTTCAGGATTTGAGTGAATACTGAATTCTACATGGATAAGGTAAAAATCAAAAAAATATATATATAAATATTTTAAAAACCTCCAAAAGGCCAGGCAAAAATCAAAGACGAAAAAAAGCTATTCAGATAGAGCTAGAAGATGTCTAAATTCTCACTCAATAGCCAGGCATGGGGCATACAACTATAATCCCAGCACTTGGGAGACCCAAGCAGGAGGATTGCAGTGAGTTTGAAGCCAGCCTGGGCTACATAAAAGACCCTGTCTAAAAAATCCAAAGAAATAATAATAACTTAAAAGTAAATAAAAATAAATTCTGAGTCAACCACAATGCAGACTCTTTGTTGAAAATCTACAGGGTTCAGTAGCAAAGGCAAAAGAGGCTTTATCTTAATAGTAAGATTACAACTAGGTATAGCTCAGTGGCACAAGTGCCTGCCTGGCAAGTACAAGGTCCTGAGTTTGATTCTCGATACCCACCCCCCAAAGATAGTAAGATTACATTAGCTCTAGAGTAAAGAATCCTCTCTACATATCTCAATGAAGCTTAAAAATAACTCGCTTGGAGTGTAGCTCAATGGTAGAATGCTTGCTTAGCATGCACAATGCCCTGGGGTTGAATTCCAATAGTTTTAAAAATAAATAAATAAATAAATAAATAAATAAAGCAAGCAGTATGAAGAGGAACAAACTCACATACTAAATCAAAATAATAACTCTTTAAGGCTAGACCAAAAATGTAAAACTGACAACATATTAACATACCATACGTGATAAAAACTAAAACACGCCAATAAATAAACAAACAAATAGGAGGTGTACACCTATAATTCCAGCACTCCAGAAGGCTGAGGCAAGAAGACTGCAGTAAATTTGAAGCCAGCCTGGGCTATAAAGTGAGTTCAGGGGTAGCATGAACTATATAGCAAGACCTTGTCTCAAAACAAACAAACAAACCAAACTACAGGAAACATTCCCCATAACCAATAGAAAAATAGCTCAACAAAAATAGATCTTATAATGAAACACAAATCGACAGGCTGAGCATATTGATGCACACCTGTAAAACCAGCACTCTGGGAGGCTGAGGCAGAAAGATCAAAAATTTGAACATAGCCTGGGCAACTTAGTGAGACTGTTTCAAAATTTAAAGTAGGGGAGCTGGACATGTAATTCACTGCAAAGGTCCTGGGTTCAATCCACAGCACTACATATGGACACGCACATCTACACGGGGGGGGGTGAGAGGGGAGGGAAAGAGAGAGAGAGAGAGAGAGAGAGAGAGAAAGAGAAATTAGCAGTCAAAGGCATTATTATGAATATCTTCAAGAATTTTCCTAGGTATACATAGTAATAAAAGAAAAAAAATAAAATGGAACTTCAAAACATGAATAATACAAGTATCAGAAATGAAAATAGGCTTGACAGCATACATGACCAGTGCTGAAAGATCCACAAATTGGAAAAGGATCTATTAATATTGCATGGATAAATGATAAAAGAAAACCAAATAAAAGAATAGACAAGCCAAGTGTGGTGGCACACACCTGTAATCCCAGCATTTTCAGGAGGAATACCATGAGTTCAAGGCCTGACTAGGCTACAAAGTGAGTTCAAGACCAGCCAGAATTGCATAGAGAAATCCTGTCTCAAAAAGACAAAAAAAAAAAAAGCACAGACAAAATAAAATATGACTGTATAAAACCTCAGTGTGGAACAATATTAAGTATTCTTGTATGTGGAGTACCACATAGAGGAGTGAATTAAAAAGAAGTATTAGGATAACCAAAATTTTTTTTCAATTTTGATGGAAATTGTAAGCCTACTGATTCAAGAGGATCAATAAATATTACCAAGTAAACTTCATATCAAGACCATAACACACAATAATCAACTTCCTGAAAAATCAAGGATAAAGACAGTCTGATATAACTTAGAGGTAGACTGCTTAATTAGCAAGTGTGAGGTCCTAGGTTCAATCCCCAGCATCTCTCTCTCTCTCTCTATCTCTCTCTCTCTCTCTCTCACACACACACACACACACACACATTTTAAATCATGAAATATTTGGAGTTCAATCAATCAATCAATAAATTTTGGTGCTGGGAAAGTCCAGGGCCTTACACAATTTAGCCAAGTCTCAGCCCTATTTAAGGATAAGTCTAACATATATGTAAGTGATCTATCTGTATGCTGACAGCTACAAAACACTGATGAGAAAAATTAAATACTACCTGAATAAATGTAGAGTCATAGGAGACTCAATATTGTTGATGTCAATGCTCTCCATAATGATCCAAAATTTAACAAAATCCCAAAAGACCAGCAGCCTTTTTGTAGAAACTAACAAATCAGGGCCAGAGATTTTTAGCTCAGTGGCATAAACACCTGCCTGGGAAGCGCCAGGTTGTGAGTTCAATGTCTGATACCAAAAAAAAAAAAGGGGGAAAGAAAGAAAGAAAAAGAAACTAACCAATTCTTAAAATAAATATTTTAAAAAAGCAAAATATCTAAAAGTCAAAATAATTTTGAACAGAGAATAAATACGGAAGACTCATCTGATTTCAAACTTTCTATAAAACTATAATAATCAAGATATTGTATGGCGGGGTCTACCGGTCTTGCAAAAAGATAACAGTGGTGCTGATGTTAAGGACGGAAGCAGAAATAAATAGAAAAAAACAAAGTTGTAAAAGTAGACTCATATATATATATATATATATATATATATATAATTTTGAAAAAGGTACACAGATAATTCAATAGGAAAAGGATTATCTTCTCTTTTTTTTTAACCAGGAATCAAACTCAGGCCCTTGTGCTTCACAGGTCCTGTGTGTTATGAAATACAATTACAAAAATGCTTATCTTGGGCTGGGGATTTAGCTCAGTGGCTTAAGCGCCTGCCTAACAAGCACAAGGTCATGAGTTCAATCACCAATACCAAAAAAAATAAAAAATAAAAATAAAGGCTTATCTCAACCTTAAACAAAATTTACTCAAAACAAATATACCTAAATGTAAAATCTAACAGTAAATTTGTATAAGAGATACAGGACAAGCTAAGCAGAGTGGTGCATTCCTGTAATCCCAGCTCCTTGGGATGCTAAGCCAAGACAATCAAGTTTGAGGCCAGTATAGGCAATTTAATAAGACTATCTTATAAAAATAAAAATGGCTGGCATGTAGCTCAGTAGCAGAGAGCCCCCAAACTACAGGACAACCTTTTTTGTGTGGGTTTGACTTATATGTGTTTTTGCTGCTGTTGTTGTTGCTGTTGTCTTTGCAGTAGTGGGGATCAAACTCAGTAGTGCCATATCCCTTACCCCTTTTTATTTTGTGACAAAGTCTTACTAAATTGTCTAGGCTGGCCTTGAACTTGTGATCCTCCTGCCGCAGTCTCCTAAGTAGCTAGAATTATACGCATGTACTGCTGCCACCATACCTGGCTGCAAAAATTTCTTTGATAAAAATCAAAAGCAGAGCTGGAACTGTGACTCAGTGGTGGGGCACTTGATTAGCATGCATAAGGCCATGGATTTGAACCCAGCTCCATTCAAAAAAAAAAAAATCAAAAGTACAACTCAATAGAAAGAAACCTGACAAATCAGACTTCATCAAAATTAAAACTATTTCCCCTTTGAAAATTAAAAAACTTTTAAAATATCATAGACTGAGATTTGCAAAACATGTATCTAAAAGAGGCTTACATATCTTAAATAATGAAATCATAACTAAATAAAAAGGAAAGCAAACACCCTACTTCAAAAACATATGAGGGATCACCGGGTGTGCCCAGCAGTTGGGCAGCTGAGACAGGAGGATCGTTGCGACTTTGAGACCAGCCTGGGCTACAAAGCGAGCTCAAGGCCAGCCTGAACTGTATGGTGAGACCTTGTCTCAAAAAAAAGAGGGGGCTGAAGATGTAGCTCCATGTTCCAGCACTTACCTAGAATATCCAAGGCCTGGATATTTATTAATTACAAAGAGGAAAACAATTGCACAGGGGATATAGCTTAGCAACACAGCATCTGCCTGGCAAACACAAGGTCTTGATAAAATAGTAACTTTGCAATGCAAAAATGCATTAGATACCACCTTAAACAAGTAAGAATATCAACAGTACTGGGACATATTGAGATAATGTATCATACCCCTGATATCATGCACTGAGAAGGGTACAGGATAATTCTGAAGTATTCTTGACAAAAATATATAACCTCAATCTAATCATTAGAACATGACAAACTCAAACTGAGATTTTTATCTTATTGTACTTAGGCCCCTTGAATGCTACATAAACTCTATCACAGCCTGTGAATTGAGAAACATTTTTAAAATTATAATAAATTAAAAATATTTATTATTTAAAATAATAAATTATAGGCATACACCTGTAATCCTAACATTCAGGGTATGATGCAGGAGGAACACCATAAATTTGAGGTCAATCTGAACTACACGGTGAGACTCTGTCTAAAAAAAAAGATAAATGATGCCTGGCTTGATAGCACATGGCTATAATCCCAGCACTCAGAAGGCTGAGGCCTACACAGTGAGTTCAAGGTCAGCCTAAGACCCTTTCTCAAAAAAAAAAAAAAAAAGCAGATGCTAAGTTCATGCACTGAACTAGTATTGATTTTCTTAGCTTGATAATTTTTCCATGGGTATATAAGAGCAAGAGGCTCTAAGTGAAAAGCATACTTGTACTTTGTACTAATTTGTAAGCCTACTGCAAAATTTAAAAGTACTAAAAAAGAATGCCCGATTTTTATTAGTAAATCTTAAGTTATAAGCCTCTGAGAGCTATGTATTAAAAATATTCCAGGATTTATTTGGATTTCTATAATTAATCCCATCAAATAATTATCAAATTTTATAATTCTAATACCTCTGTATTTAATTTTTATAGTATAATAGAATATTAGCAAATGGAGAGATGTATTGTATTCTAAGCAATTATTGTAATAATTCTTTAAATAAAAAGGGAATCATCTTTTGACTCTCTGAGCAGCACCATGGCAGTAAGGCAAGAACAAGCGCCTTACAAAAGGCGGCAAAAAGGGAGCCAAGAAAAAAGTGGTTGATCCATTTTCTTAAAAAGACTGGTATGATGTGAAGGCACCACCTATGTTCAACATAAGAAATACTGGAAAAACACTAGTCACTAGAACTCAAGGAACCAAAATGTCTGATGGGCTCAAAGGTCGTGTGTTTGAAGTGAGCCTTGCTGATCTGCAGAATGATGAAGGAATGGTGAAGATGATCAGGAAATTCAAGCTAATTACTGAAGATGTTCAGGGCAAAAACTGTCTGACTAACTTCCATGGCATGGATCTCAACCGTCACAAGATGTGTTACATCATCAAAAAATGGCAGACCATGATCGAAGCTCATGTTGATGTCAAGACTACTGATGGTTAGTTGTTTCGTTTGTTCTGTGTTGGCTTTACTAAAAAATGCAACAATCAGATATGGAAGACCTCTTATGCTCAACATCAAGTCCACCAAATCCGGAAGATGATGGAAATCATGACCTGAGAAGTGCAGACAAATGACTTGAAAGAAGTGGTCAATAAACTGATTTTCCAGACAGCATTGGGAAAGACACAGAAAAGGCTTGCCAGCCTATTTATCCTCTTCATGATTTCTTTGTCAGAAAAATAAAAATGCTGAAGAAGTCCAAGTCTGAATTGGGAAAACTCATGGAACTTCATGGTGAAGGTAGTAGCTCTGGAAAAGCTAATGGAGACGAGACTGGAGCTAAAGTTGAACAAGCTGATGGATATGAACCACCAGTCCAAGAGTGTTTAAAATCCAGATTTTTAATAGTGCTAAATAAAATCTTATTTGAGACAAAAAAAAAAAAAAAGGGAATCAAAGAGACTAGGGAAAAAGAAAAGCAAATCATCCTTCAAAAAATGGTAAAGGGGATGTGGTAGAGTACATGCTTTATAATCTCCAGCAGCAAAACAAAATTTGTATTTTCCTCATTTTTATATGTCTATTTTTAAAATGTTTTACAGCAATAGGGGAGCAACCAGGAGATTTTTACATGCTAAGTACGCATTCCACTACTGAGCTACATCTTCATGTCCCCAGAAATATCAATTTTGACAATATGTGAGAAGATACAAGTCATTAAGATTTTATAATGATCCATGTTCCACTATTCAAATATATACAGTAACTCACAGGGGAAGGGGACCAACAAAATCAATCATTCTTATTTCTGTCAAACTTAATTCAACTTGCTTTCATTGGATATAATTAGACAATCAGCAACTCCAACTAGTAAGCCAAAATAATAATTCATCCAGTATTTACTATACAATGTGCTAGATGCTGGGGATTCAGAAATGATTAACTAGGAGAGACAGATACAGGAAAATTTTAACTTCATTTAATGAATATTTATTAAATAGTAAAGATATGTTGAATAATATATCATAGAGGTTATCCTTTAGAGAGTTCAAAATTAATAAGTTCAAAATTTATTTCTCTATAGCACCAAACAGGACACTGACTATAACTCCAATGAGGGAACCTAATTCAGTTTAATAAATTTTACTCAACTTTAAAATTAAACAAAGTTAAAAGACAATGTACACCAGGCGTGGTGGCACATACCTATAATCCCAGCACTTAGGAGGCTGAGGCAGAAAGATCCTTGTGAGTTCAAGACCAGCCTGGGCTACAATGAATGTGAGCTCATTTAGGCCAGCCTAAACTGCATAGCAATACCCTGTCTCAAAAAGACCAAAAAAAAAAAAAGACAATGTATATATACTTTCACCTACACTGAACAAAGCCACTCACTGTTCCATTACTTGTTGTATTAATTTTCAGTACATAACTGCCCCTTTACTGACAATTCAAATAATTTCCGTAAAACTTCTCTGTAAATAAATGCTTTTTTCGTTAAATCTGATGGTTATTTAAGTTTTAAAAGTCTTAAATGTGACTACTTTTTTCTATACTTTGAAAAAGGGAAAAACAAAAAAATTATACCCTTCTTTCAACAGTGAATAGCCTTGGGCCAGGGATTTGGCTCAGCAGCACTAGTGATTGCCTGGCAAGCACAAGATCCTGAGTTCAATCCCCATCCTGAGTTCAATCCCCAGTACCTAAAAAAAACAGTGAATAGTCTAGATATTTTCACAGTATTTTACTAGGACTCATTTTTTTAATCCTATCTTTATTTTCACTTATTTTTATTGTTTATGTAACATCATGTATTTTTATGTTGCCCACCTGAAATTAAGCAATTAAATATTTATGACTTCAAACCTATGCTGTTTAGGCAGAAAATTGAAAAAATATCTTCAATGCCTAGTCAAAAGACAACATTCATATATTGGAAAGGAGTAAAGCCCCTAATTATTTTATTAAAGTTTGTAGTTGTACATGATGTTAGAAGGGTCTTAAATACTTTCAGACAAAGGTTAAACCAGTTTCACCATAGCTTCTCAACCACAGTACTTTTGTGTTTGCCAAATACTTCAGCTCTTTAAAGATTTTTCTTGCTAAATGAAGCAAATCCCTTTGAAAAGTAAAGGTTTACTTTATGTATTTTCATATAATATATACAAATAGCTAAGAAGCACAGGAAAGAGGGTCATCAATCACTGTTAGTCATTACAGAAATGCAAATCAAACCCACTAAGAGTTACCACTTCACATCCAATAGGATGGTTATAAAAACAGAGACTGTGCAGAAAATGGAACCTTTGTATATTTCTGGTAGCAACATAAACAGTTCAGTTTATGTGGAAAACAGTTGGCAGTTCCTTAAAAAGTTAATCACAGATTACCATGTATCTCAGCAATTCCACTTCTAGGGATACACTCAAAGACTGAAAACAGGTATCCAAATGAGTACATGCAGAGACATGTTCACAGAAGCACTATTCAGAATAGCCAAAGGTGGAAAACTGTCTAAATATACATCAAAAGATGCAATGAAAAATTAACTGCAGTATATACACACAATGGAATACTACCCATAAAAAGGAATAAAGTGCTGAGACATGCTATGACATAAATGAAGCTCCAAAATATGCTAAAAAGCTAAACACAAAGCACTGCCTGTTATATAATTCCACCTATATGAAGCATCCAGAGTAGGTAAATCCATAGACACAGAACAAAGACTGATAATTATCAGGTACAGAGGAGAAAACGTATTAGGAGTACCTGCTAAGTAAAGATAGGGTTTGCTTTTGGAGGAAAATTCCTTCAATAGATAGAGGCTGACTGCACTGACACTGAATGAACCATATGCCACTGTACCACCATTCACTTAAAAATGTTTAATTTTATGTTATAAAAACTTCACCTAACAACTAGTTCTGAGATAATAATATACAATATATTAACTAGTGTTAATTCCCTACTTTATTTTTCCTTTTTGAAATCCTGTATCATTTCTAGTCTTTTTTTCTGTTTTGCTTAAAAGTAGGGGGGAGACTGGGGATGTAGCTCAGTGGCATAAGCGCCTGTCTGACAGGTGCCAGGTTGTGAGTTTAATCCCTGGTACCCCCCCCCACAAAAAAATCCACCTCGATTTTTTTTTCTTTTTTCAGACAAAGATCTTACTAACATCCAACCTGGCCTAGAACTCTCAATCCTTCCACCTCAGCATATCAAATAACAGGCTACAGGTATACACTGCCATGCCCAGCTCATCAGTTTGACTGTTTGGGATAGAACATTTCATACCCATATTAGACACAACCATGCAGTCTTATTTCCCTTTTATAAGTCAAAGCATAGTAAACTTGGTTAATATTTTTCTGTTAACTCAGGATCATCATTATGAATAACAATGACTAAACATCTTTCATGAGTCTTAGTTATCTCAGCCTCAGCTGTAAAATGTCATTTTTTTGCTCAATCATAAGATCTTTCTTTGTTTTTTGGTACTAGGGATTGAACTCACAACTATGCACTTGCCAGCAGGAGATCTTAACTGAGCCACAGACACCTTTGAATATTAATAAACTTACAGATTATTACCCCAGAAAATGCAGATGTGTACATACATAGCAAATTACATACAATCTAAAGAAGTTTAAAAAAAAAAGCTCACAGGCCTTATGTAACCCACACAAGCAATTTCTGTATGGTCCCCTTTGAAGGTAGGAAGTATACTAAACAATACTATCTCTATGTTCCTTTTCAGTTCTAAATCTTTTGATTCTACTGCAGACTAATACAGTGGGAGAGTCTTAAGGTTTATACAGGTTTATAGACTTGTGCCATTCTTTTTACTTCTTGTAGTTTTAAAAAACAGTTGTCCTAGCCAGGCATAGTGGTTCATGCCTGTAATCCCAGCACTTAGGAAGCTGAGGCAGGAGGATGGTTGTGAGTTTGAGACCAGCCTGGGCTACAAAGTGAGCTCAAGGCCAGCCTGAACTGCACAGCAAGACTCTGTCTCAAAAAAGACAAAAAAAAAAAAAAAAAAAGAGTACTTAACTTTAAAAACTCAATTATACTCTAGTCAACAATTAGTACTATATGTCCTCTGCTAGGCATTAAAAAGGAAGCATACAAAATAATGCCAGTTCTAGTAAAATCTAAGACAATTAAGTAATTACAAAAAAAAAAAAGGGAAAATATCTCATTAAGTACTAAACTGGGACACTGATAATGAGCCAAAAATGAACATAGAGAAGAACAAGGACAGCGTAAGCTGGGACATTGGGACAATTTCATAGAAAATTTTAATGGACAGGGGTAAAGAACAAATGAGATCAAAAGGACACTAAAAAGACATTAGAACATAGCCAGAGAAGTTGTAATAAGGACTGTGCAGAGTATGAAATAAAGTAGTAACAGACATGAAGCAATCAATCATAGATAATCTTAAAAACTACAGAAAAAGCTGGGCATTACTACACACCTGCAATCCCAACTACTCAGGAGGCTGAGGCTAAAAGATCACAAGTTTGTGACACACTGTCTCAAAAATAAAAAGGGCTGGGCTAGCATGCCTGAAGGCCCTGGGTTCAATCCCAGAACTGGAAGGGAAAAACAATATTTAATAATAAAAATAATCTGGGGCTGAGGATTTAGCTCAGTGGTATAAGCGCCTGCCTGGCAAACATGAGGTCATGAGTTCGATCCCCGGTACCCAAAAAAAAAAGATAAAATAAAATAATCTGTAGTATGTGGAGAGGTGGTTACTGAGGAAGGAGAAATAAGAGGGAGCCTGTTGGAATGTTAGAAAGTTTCAAAAAAACTTTTGCTTGTTTTTTTCCAAAGAGAGACAGACCGGGAGAAAGGTAGGTAGGCAGGAAAAAAGAAATTTACTAGCTTTTTGTTTTTTTTGGTACCAGGAATCAAACTCAGAGCCTCACACTAGACAGGCAGGCACTTTGCCACAGAACTATATCCCCAGCCCTACTATAGCTTTAATCTGTGTGATGGAAACATTTGTGAACTTTCTTTTACTATTTGTATACAATACTACAATTAAAACACATACAAGATATTTGTATAGGATAATACAGTAAACGTCTTTGTAGGTGTGAACAAGTAAAAGGAGATGTAGTCTGGGGATGTAGTTCAGTGGTAGAGTGCTTGCCTAGCATGCATGAGACACGAGGTTCCATCCACAGCACCACTACCACCAAAAAAATATATATATATATAGTGCTATATTATGACATAAGTCTCACAATAATCCATAGAAGGACCAAAGGATCTCAACTAGAAGAGGACAAGACCATTCTAAGTAATACAGAATTAAGATAATGCCAAGTAACAGCACATAACAATATGGTCGGTACCATCCTAAGATCTGTATATATAATGCTTATCTTCTTAAAAATGGTATGTGAAAGCCAGGGATTTGGCTCTGTGGCATAAGCACCTGCCTGGCAAGCTTGAGGTCATGGCTCAATCCCTGGTACAAAAAAAAAAAAAAATGGTATGTAAGGTGCCAAGGATGTAGCTCAGTAGCATAGGACCTGTCTGGCAAGCACAAAGCCCTGAGTTCGATTCCCAGTACCCCCCAAAAAAAGTTATATGAAAATTATTATTATTATTATTCTCATTATAAAGATAATAAAACTGAGGCCTAGAAGGATTGATTTGCCCAAGTTCACATGCAGTGAGACTATCCATGACAAGTCAGGCATGGTAGCACATATCTGTAATCCCAGCCCTTTGGGATGCAAAACCAAGAAGACATGAAGTTTGAGCCCAATCTGAGTAATTTAGAGACTTAGCAAGACCCTGACTCAAAATAATAGATAACAGATGTAGCTCAGTACAAAAGCCCTGAGTACTGAGAGGGCAGAAAAAAAACCCATGACAATAAACTTCTTCACTACATCATGTCACATACATACTCCTAAATATACAACAAAACAAAAACAACACTGCTAACAAAAACAGGGACTAAAATGCTATCATAAGAATAGAGTGTATCCAGCAGCAACAGCCCTTGTCCTCAGCATATAATGTGAATGTCACACCATCCCCTTACCAGAGTTCCCACCTGACTATAAACCTCACTCAGCACTTAAGACCATCGACATCATCACTTTCACATCCCCTACTCCTAAAACAAAGCTTCAAGTAGTTTCTCACAAGAATATTACAGTTTCTAGAAAAAAAAAATTTCAAAAGAAGAAATACCATGACTTCATAACCTACTGCATGAATACAAAGAGAGACAAAGGAAAAAAAAACAATCCCAAAGTTTCTTACTTGGAAAACTTCAGAAATGCCACACTAACAAAAATGAAAATATGTGTCCACAAAAAGTCAGTACACAAACGTACAATAAAGTCTTACTCATAAGTGCCAAAACTCAGAAATGACTCCAATATCAGTAACAGGTGAGTGGATAAACCAACTGTATATACAAACACTTAACTACTACCAAGACATAAAAAGTAATGAACTACTGACACATGCAATGATATGGAAAAATAACACATACATTATGCCAAAAAAGAAAGAAGCCAAACAACCAGTCACGGTAGTGCATACCTGTAATCCTAACACTCTTGAAGGTGTAGGCAGAGAATCCTAAATTCCACTCTGGGGTAATGTAGCAACTTAGAAACATACTGTCTCAAAACAAAAAACTCAAGCACTATAGATGTAGCTTAGTGCAAAGACTGGATTCATTTAATCCCCAGTGATGTAATACAAATAAGTAAGTAAATATTTTTATAAGAAGAGCTGGAGCCAGGCATGGTGATACACGTCTATAATCCCAGCACCCTGGAGGCTGAGGCAGGATGATCTTTATGAGTTTGAGGCCAGCCTGGGCTACAAAGTAAGCTCAAGCCCAGACTAAACTGCATAGCAAGACCTTCTCTCAAAAACAAAAAAGGAGAAAAAAAAAAAAAAGAAAAGGACAGGAGATGTAGCTCAGTGTGTGTAAGCCCAATGTGTACAGGGAAAAAAAAAAAAAAAACTACCCTGCCTTTTTTTTTTTTTTTTTTTTTTTTTTTGAGACAAGGTCTCACTATATAGTTTGGGATGGTCTTGAATTCACTGTCCAGCCCAAGCTGCCTCAGACTCACAGCCTCAACTACTAGAATCACAGACATGCAGCCACCATGACTGGCAAGATTTTATATTATAGTTATATTGCATGTTTTAACAAAAGTATTTCATATCTTGGCAATAAAACCATTTTACTGCTAATGACTAAATTTTCCACCACAACAACAGTCACAAAACATTTAAATGTCCGTTTACCGTACTTACTACACCATTTGTATCCTGATATATTCCATTCCATTATCTAAAAGGCCAAATGAAAATCTGTGTTATGAGACTCTTAAATTAACAAGATTTCTTATTATCTATGAATCTACTTATTTAAAATAAATGTGATATAAAATATTACAAAGCTAGCTCTCCAATTTCAGGTGTCTTTTTGAAAGAATATATCTGTACTTAAAAATCTGCATTCCAAATCTGGTAAATAAAAATGACAGTTATCTGATTCCTAAAGTTCCCAAAGCATGCAACTTTCAAACAAAGTCTATTCATGAAGGTAAAAATAATATCACAAATCATATTTGTACTTGCTTATAAATAAAAAAGATCCAATCTAATTTCAATATTAAAACTAGTAAGTAAAAAAAAAAAGAAAAACCATCACCCTTATTATCTAACTCATTATTAAATAATAAACAACATCTACATTAGTATGTATTCAACCAGAGAAACAAAAATTTCATTTGGCAATAATCCATTATTCGGGATTTGATATAGCACCTTTTACAAGAGCAATAAATCTCTGTGAAACTTAGAACCTTTCTAACTACTTAATATATATTACAAAAACAAACTCATTTGTGTCTAAAACTATGCTATTCTTGGAACACAATGGCTTTTGGTCATTTTATTATACATTTGTATGCATAATCAGTTCATGTAAATAAGGAAACACCCAAATTCTATACTTCCTATTCCTGGCAATCAAGTTTCTCTACTAAAGACTACTTCTAAATAAAAATATTTTCACATCTTTTCCTTCTTACACTCTTTACTGTCCCTAAGACCACCACCAAAAAAAACTAAGGACTGAGCCCAGGGTCTCAAGCATGCTAGGAAAAAGCTCCACCACTGAGTTACTTTCCCAGGTTTTTTTATTTTTTAGACATAGGTCTCACTAAATCACCGAGACTAGTCTTCAACTTGCAATACTGTCTCAACCTCTCAGTAGCTGGCATTACAAACACCACCCAGCTAATTTTTTTTCACCTATTAATATTCCCTACTTTACTAATAGTAAGATAGGCCTAGATGGCAGAGATTGGGACAATCCTTTTATTTCTCATTAAAGTTTTGTGACACTATATAAGCATTCATATATAAAACACAAAAATACTATGTCACTCCTAAACTGAAGTTTAAAACTTTTTCTTCTTTGTTTTGGTTTGGTTTTTCGGTACAGGGAATCAAACTCACAACCTTGTGCTTGCCAGGCAGGCACTGTGCTGCTGAGATACATCTCCAGCTCACTACTGGGATTTAACCCAAGCCTTGCACATGTCAGGTGTGTGCTCTGCCACTGATCTACACCCCAAGCCCATTTATTTTAAGACAGATTCTTGCTAAACTGCCCAGGCTTCCCAGGAGGAACCTGAGTTCCTCCTATCTCACCCTCCAAAGAGCTGGGATTACATACATTTACTACCATGCCAGGCAAAAGATCTTTTATTGATCCTTATTTTCAAATTATTTGTTGTTTTCTAGAGAATGGAAAAATTATTACTGCTAACAACTATATGTCAAAGTAAAAAAATCTGAAAGGTAGCACATCACATTGCTTCTTTTAAAACTCAGAACCCTTAAATTCTAAAAAACAAAACCAACTGCAGTTAACTACTCCTATCATATAATGGTCTTTATAAAATATCATAACCTTCTATTTACACAGCATAAGATTAAACACTCCAGGGCCAGGGGTGTAGCTCAGCAGCGTACCTGCTTAGCAAATGCAAGGTCGTGAGTTTGATCCCCAGCACCAAAAAAAAAAAAAAAAAAAATTAAACACTTCATATTAAAACATTATCCTATACAGAGTTTCTGTGCAACAATGAGAAGTTTCCTTACTAAGTACAATTATAGGCTAGTAAGTAATTTTAGTTTTCACAGGAATATGGAGGCTTTTTGGCAAAGACACAACCTTGTCCAATTTTCAGGGACATTAAATTCCTTTGTCTAAAAAAGAAAAAATCTGGACTTTGTTTAGTAATGCTATTCACAAACTTTTTCTGAAACCACCTTCTCAGTCTTATTGGAAATAAATCTGTAGAAATCAATGCGAAATACAAACTAAAAACTCAAAAGTACTACCATGAACCAAGCCAAGGACAGTAGTGTACACTTATAATCCCAACACTCTTGAGTCATGGTTAGGGTTATTCAGCATATTAGTCACATAATACATTTTAATATACTACACATTATAATTAATATTTTAAAATTAAACCTATTCCCTGAAATAAAATAAAAGTTTAATCTGCTCCAAATAAAAAATTCTCTTACGTAAGTGTGGTGGTGCCTACCTACTTTCCCAGCACTCTGGAAAGTTGAGACAAGACCATGAGTTGGAATCTGGCCTGGAAAACTTAGTGATTTAGCCCAGATGCAGTCCTGCCTAATTGAGAGGCTGAGGCAGGAGGATCATTTGAGCCTACAGGAAGCTGAGGCCAGCCTAGCAACATAGCAAGACTCTGTCTCAATTCATAAGAAACTGAACTCACATATAACATATAACACATTTCCTAATATAAAAACCTCAGAAATTATCATCATTCTCACAACTGCTGGTATGCCACCAGAATCTTTTAGACAAAAATTCTTAGTACTCTCCAATTCTGAGACCCAGGAAATAGGAAATGTAAATAGGCCCAATATGACTACCAAATAGACTAGAGATGGTATCAGTAAAGACTGAAAATAGAGTTGCCGAAAGAAAAAAGAAATAAATATAAGAATACTTCAGAGACATTAGATTATAAGTAAAAGGGGTATAACATAGCGGTAATGTATTTGCCTAACATGCTTGAAACTCTTGGGTTATATATTCTATATAGGAAAGAAAAAAGTAAAAGGAATGAGAAAAAATGAAATTTCAAAGTAAAGTTAACTTTGAAAACCAGAACACCAAAAACTATAACAAACATAAGTTTCCCATAATAATGTTTACCATTACTTACATACCACACTCTTGACATTCATCATCATTTTTTAAATTGTTATTGTGATTCACTAAACTGAATTCACAAACCATTACTGAGTCACAATCTAAGAAGAACTAACAGTCACAGGAAAAGCTTTGCTTTCCTCTGAATGTCTATCTTAAGAAAATTATAAGAGGGACTGGGGATATAGCTTAGTGGCACAATAAAGAAAGAAAGAAAAAGAAAAGAAAACTACAAGGACAGGGACAATGTCTTAATGCACATAATAATCAGTTTGTTGAATGAATATATTTTGAAATATAAAGCACCCTCAAGGTAAAGACAGACCTACAAAGATCAGCTAAGTTAAAAAAAGGCTTTAAAAAATGAATATTCTGGATATCTTCAAAGCTAGAGATAATAAGTTCTGGAGGCAGAAATGTGATAACAATTTTTTTCTTAACTAAAGTACTACAGGTGGAAAAAAAACTCATATTAGCAACTGGGGAACACATAGCTCAGTGGTGGTAAAGTATATGCAACCACAGTCTTTGGTTCAATCTCCAGTACCCTTCAAACACAATATCAATCAAACAATATCACATCAATATTAAATAATACATAATAATTCATTATAAGTACAAAAAGTAAAATATCCTTATAATCTAACCGTTTCTCTAAAAATATGTCATTCTGGACTAGGGATATAGCTCAGTGGTGTAATAACTAGCATACACCAGGCACTAGGTTTAATCCATAGAACTGCAAATGTCAGATTCCAAAAAGTACACACACACACACACACACAAATAAATTCTGAGTATGTGTGCTAGGGATCAAATCCACAGGGTAGGCAAACACTCTACTACTTAGCCACACCCCCAGCACTCCTGCATGTCATTCTTGGTTTGTCTGTCTGTCCTGAGGTTTTCTTGTTTTGTTTTATTTTGTTTTTGAGTCAGGAACTTGCTTTGTAGCCTAGGCTGGTTTCAAATTCATGATCCTTCTATCCCAGCCTCTCAGTACACGCATGTATGACCACACCTTGCTTCATTCTTAAACGTTAAGACTTCCTATACTCATTCATAAACATTTATTAAGCAGCTAGTGCATGACAGCCAAAAAGTAAGTGCTTATTATCTATCAGGTGAGGCCAGGATATAGTTCAGTGGCACAGGATATAGCTCAGTGGCAAGCACAAAGTCCTGAGTTCGACTCCTAGTACTAAAAAAAAAAAAAAATGTTGAAGTAACACAGCTAATAAATGATAACATTAAGATAATACTATGTTGGGCCAGGGGTTTAGTTTAGTGGCATAAGCACCTGCCTTGCAAGCACACAAAAAGAGAATACTTAAGTGCCTGAAAGTTTTGTTCCATTTTATTATTTGATAATTTTTCCTCCAGGAACTAAACATTGTATGTCTTTCAAAATGTTGCAGTAATTCACCTACATCCTAACTTGCATAAAATTATTTGATCAAATAATTTATCAAGAAGAAAAAAACTGGCCTTTTTTCAGCTTAAAGTTAAATTAGAGTACAATTAAATGTACTTTTTTTTTTTTTTTTGGAAACAAAGTTGGCCTCAAGTGATACTCCTGCCTCACAGCATTTTTTTTTAACCAGGGTGTGCTATTATCATTATGCAAGGTACTTAGTAACTCATACTTTAATTTATAGGCCAGGTATTTACATTCTAAGCACTGTTCCACCTTTTATGGACCACTTAATTTTTTTACTAAGTAGGAAGATACAGCCTTGCAGAGCATGGCGGCACATTCCTATAATCTCAACACTCAGGAGGTTGGGAAGGACAATCATGGAGAGTTCAAGGCCAGCCTGGGCTACATAGTGAGTTCAGGGCCAACCTAAATTATACAGGAAACCTTGTCTCAAAAAAAAAAGAAGAATAGCCTTAAACTGTATTTCAGAACAAAAGTCTGCTTATAGCACAAATGGGATTGATAAACAAATAACCTTTACTATGTAACAAAACATCTTAACATTTTAAATGCTTCTAGCCTCCACACAATTGTCTTTTTTTCACACAACGTTTTAATTCACAGATTTGTTTTAGAAGACATGAGATTTCTCTTAATGAAATTAAGTATCAATTTTCATATACAACTTCAAATACTTTAACCTAACAATGGAATATAATGGAATGGAACACTACAGGTTGTATCTTCTTATATCCTAACCCCCACTCCTGCAACTTCTCTCCCCCTCGCAATACAGAAGACTGAAGTTGGGGTCTTTGCACTGAGTGAGCTACAGCCCCATCTCTGTTTCTATGTACCCAAAACAAACAAACAAAAAAAATTCCTAATTTCTAAAAGGTTAAACTAGTACAACTGCAATTAATTGTTTTAAGTGACACAGCCAGACAAAGTGCTGGTCCACACCTTCAATCCTAGCTACTCGGAGGCTGCAAGTTCCACACCAACCTGAACAATGTAGGGAGACTTTGTCTCAAAAACATCTGGGGATTTAACTCAGCAGTGAAGTGTCCCCATGTTTGATCCAAAGTACCATACACAGATACAAAAGATATTCCTGATAAACAAAAAGATATGAAATAATTGGTTTTAATATACAAATCAGTCAAATGCAAAAGAAAACATTTCCAGATAATATGAAAAACAGATTAATCTTAACTCTAATTTCAATTCAACAGCTGGCCCTTAGATAACTTCTGGACTTACTGTAAGTATTCACATCTATTGAGAACCAGCAAATTATTAAATTATTTGTATCCAGTCTTTCTGATACCCTTTCTGATCTTTCTGATCCATTTCTTTTTTATTTGTGTAATGACATTCTAACATCAGACCAAATAACACATGCAGATCTTGATAAAAAGCTTATTTTATATTAACACACTCAATTGATTGCCATGTCCAGTTGTAAAAAAAAAATCCATATTATATAAAATACAACAGAAAAAAAAAAGGAAACAAACAAACAAGAAAGTACAACAGACATTTTCTATTTAGTTCAACCCTGTTTGGGGTCTGTATACTGCTGTCTCTCTTTAAGCCTCTCAGAGGCCTGGGGATATGGGTCAGTGGGAGAGTATTTGCCTTGCATGTAGAAGGCCCTGGTCTGATACCCAGCACAGCAAGGAAAAACAAAAAACTCAAAGTTTAAATTTATTTGAGATACTGCTTTTTAGTTTGGAAGCAATGTTTTGTTACTGTCACGATAATCTTAGCCTAGTAAACAGTTGATTCTCACAAATTCTTCCATGTGTAAAATACAAGGAATATAACAAAATTAACACATCAGGTATCAGAATGCCAAAAATTAAGTCATTAAAAGAGAATTCAGAGAAAGAGCCAGTTGTGAAAGAACAGGAAGTGATGTACACTGTCATTTTCTAGATGAACTATTTAAAAACATAAGATATTCCATATTCATCTGGAATTAACCCAGACTAAAGGCTCTCAGTATTCTGACAGTGCCATCAGAGGTCATCTGAAATAACTCCCAGGCAGCTTTCCTTAATAATAAACTTAATCAAATTGATCATGAACACAATTTTAACACTTTTTACAATCTCTACTAGCTATGGAAAACAGTTTCTTTTTAGTTATCCTAAAGAGTAGTACCGCTTAGTCCTGGTATGCTAACATATATTGAGTAGTTAACCAAACCCTATCTACATTTTGAAAGTTTGTAACCTTAATTGATAAATTCTGTCTTCCTGCATCTTTCCAAAATAAAAGCAGTCACTCTTTACTGAGTAGTATGTTTGGATTTACATATGCTAATATATATGAACTCATTATCAACAACAAATCAAAATACAAAAAATTTGTCTTTATGGGTATAATTTGTCAATTAGGAGAAAACTGCACGTCACAATGTGCAGGTCTGGGCCATGAAATAAAGGTTTAAATGAACAGTGCTGTTTAAGTAAATTAAGATGAACATCAAAAGAAAATAAAAGTAAAGCAAATTCTATTGTTCAGAAAAAAATAAAACTACATCAGCATCATGGAATAAGATGACACAAACTAAATTTGTGCCTAGCACTGTTGTTAACATCTGTTAGGTCTGTATTCAAACAGGTTTCAAAATGTAATGCACCACATACAACATTAAATGAGAACATAATGCAGAAGCATTTTAAAATAATTCCCAAAGGAAAGCTTAAATACTACACACTACTTGTTGGTAAAATAAGACAACTCATCTACAACATACTTATTTCCATCACTTTGTGAAAAATTATTTAATTCTACCAATATTCACATATGGTACATTTTTACATCACTAGTAAATCTCAATACTTGAAGAAAAAAGGTACTGGCAGCACATCCAGACTCATTTAAGACTTGAAAACTACTTTTTAATCACAAAGAAGCACTTGTTAATTTTATTTCCACTCTGAGGACAAAACCAATAAGTACTACAGCAATTCAGATTATGTAAAAAATATGTATGACATGCACCAGTGAAAAATATGACTACAGAACACAGATCCATCATAGTTAATTAAGCAGATTAGTTTACTGTCTTGCATTTCCTTTAGAAACAGCGTTTGCTACAGAAAAGATTGTTCCCAATCATTTTCAGAAAATTCCAGTTTCAATATTACACAAAATAGTGTTAACCTTAAAAACTCACAACCCAGGGGCAAATGTCCATTAGACAGTTTCTCTGTATGTAATAATCTCTAATAATTTCTTCAAGAACTACAAAAGCCACAGGGAGAAAAAGAGAGAAGGAAAAAGGAAATGAGAGGCTACAAATTATTTTATTTGAATCCTAATAAAAATTCAACCTAATAAAAATGTCAATCCAGATATTTCTGTATCAAACAGAGGGAGCAAGAAAGACATCAAGTTTCTAACGAGAAGGGTCCCCTCGAAAGGCCATATCCCCCAACAAAAACAACAGGAGAAGATACGCTTCCTACGGGCAGTTCAAGAGAAAAGTCTTAATGGAACTGTTATCAATTTAAAAATCAAAGGAAAAAAGTAACCTTTCCACGGGAAGCGCCATTACACTTCCCTCTCCTGTTCTCCCTCCCTTCAGTGTATACATGGTCCTGTGTATGAAGAAACTGTCTTGGACTTCTGCAGCACTGCAGTAGACTAGAGGTTGAGAAAGGGGGAACGGTAGGGGGAGAGAAACGCTTCCATCACCCCTACTGAAAAGGGATAAGAGACTTTCTGCGAGGGAGGGGGGTGGAATCGACCCAGCGACCTACACCTCTCGTAAGTCTCCCTTCCCAAGAATACAGTACTCATAGACACTACAAAGGAGGAGCGGGAGTACAGGGACCAGAGGGAAAGGGACCTCACGCTTTTAAATAGGGGTGCACTTCAACCCAGACTCGCAATGAGGGCCACACCTTCCTTGAAACATAGCCTTCCACCACCCCTTCCGGTGACCCTCAGGAAAAAGGAATGTAATTGCTCTCGCTCCTCAAAACAGAAGGGCACCTAGCTCACCAGCTTCTTCACCCCACCCACGGAATCACAGACCCTCCTTGTCTGCTTCCCCCACCCAACCCTCACATCTCTTCTTTCACACAGAGGCTTCAGTGGGCTGATTTTCCCCACCCCCCTTCATGTCTCCCTTTCCCAAAGCAGAGGTGCCCTTACCCTTTCGCCGACAGGTCTGGGGCGGAGTAGGTAGCCCCCCGCAGAGCTCCAGTGGCCGTTACGCTGGAACGCGAGGAGTAAGCAGGAGGGGGCCCGGAGACAGACCGTCCCCCCCCCCAGCCCCAGCGAGCCGCCCAGCCCAAGCTCTGAGACAAGGGGCGGGGGGGGGAGGTTAAGGGGACGACCGGGGTCGAGGAGGCGCCTTTAGAGCTCGGGCTCAGCTAAGATGGCGCGAGGAAGTGCCGGGAGCAGCCGCCGCTGCTGCCGCCGCCGCCGCCGCCGCGCCGCCTCGAAGGAACCGGCCTGGGCCTCGGCCGCTTCCCGTCTTCACACAGCCGAGGCCCTCTTGGTCCCCCGCCGCGGCCCCTCGGCGGGCGGGCCCACTCGCAGCCCTCTGCCACCACCACCACCCCTGGGAAGGGGGCGCTCACAAAGGGAAGAGAGGCCGCGGGCCGGCCGGCCGGCGGGCGGCGGGGCGGGGCGGGGTCCCCAGGGGCCGGGAGGCCTCAAAGGTTCTAGGGTGCTTAGCGCTCTCGGCCTGCGATGGGCGCAGGGCGAGCGGGACCCCTCCTCTCTCCTCGAACAGACAGCGACACCGACTCACTCTTTTTGCCACCCTCCCTCGCTCCCTCCGAACCCTGAAGACACAGAGCTCGGCCGCTGCCCAGGTTCCCCCCCTTCCCCAACACCACTCCCCTCCTCCCGACAGTCATCCCAGTCTCCGATCTCGCGAGGTTTCCTGCCTGACAGGCCCGACCCTGCGTGAGATACGACTGCGAGCGCGCGCGTTCTCACAGGAACGCGCGAATCCTTTCTGTGGGCGGGGTAGCCCGGGTGGCCAGAGTCGTATCTTCTTCCCAGCCCCGCCTCACTGAGCTCTGAGGTCCGATGCAACGCTGGCGTCAAGTGCATTCATTTCGCCTCTGAAATAGCACAAGCTTATCTGCACTCCCCCAGTTTCCCACTTTGTAAGGCGTCAGCCCCTCACAATTCTATGAATGTAAAAGTTTGCCCTAAAACGTATGAGGTCCCTGTCCTACACACCTTAGTTCGATTCCTCCGTGGAATTCAGAGGTAAACTGGGTTTGTGAGATTCTAATAGTTTATAGTAATTTTGAAACAACTGGGAAATTACAGATCGAAGCTGCCCTGTATATTGGTGGTGGTAGGAAAGAGAATTTCTTCAAAAGTTTTGTTGAATGACGAGAGGGGTTTTTTTTAGGAACAAAAGCAGCAAACTAAAGACCCCAAAGGATCTAACACAAAAACAGTTCCTTTCACTCAAGGAATCTTAAAACGTGCCTAAAAATAATCATAAAATATCGTGGGTTTGCTTGGCAGACAGTTACTCCTATAATCCCAGAGACCTGAGAAAATGAGGCAGGAGATGCAAGTTTGACGCCTTCCTAGGTAACTTCGTGAGACTCGGTATCGAAATTAATAACAGCTGAGAATTTAGCTCAGCAGGCATAAGCGCCTGCCTGGTAAGAGCAAGGTTGTGAGTTCGATCCCCAGTACAAAAAAAAAAAAAAAACTAATAATAATAATGGCAAGGGATGTATTTCAGTGGTAAGGGGTCCTTGAGTTCAATCCCCTGCACCAAAATAAATAAGTAGTTGTTGTTCTTCAACCAACATAACTGAGACAAATCTGTTTTTGTGAGTTTTATGGGTAAAAGTTTACTTTGAAGAAACAATTTGTTTTCAAGCAACGATTTGAAAATGCAATAAACTTGTTTAAAAAAAAAAAGCAGCAGAGAGCTGGGGATTTAGCTCAGCGGTGTAAATGCCTGCCTGGCAAGCACAAGGTCATGAGTTTAACCCCCAGTACCAAAAAAAAAAAAAGCTATCTGCTCCAGTGGGATGTACATATTTGTTCTCAACACTCTTGTAATAAGGGTCCTTCCCTTATTATAAATAAATACGACACACGTGTAAACATCATATTGTCTCACTAGTGTAAGAAGCTGAAAGAAACTATATATATATACACATAAAAGTTATACTGAGTTCACTGAAGAGAAAGATTTGTGCTGGACAATCGAATACAATGCCTTGTGCTCTGGGTGAATGATTTGGGGATGACAATGTGCAATGTATGTACCATTTACCTCCTGATAAACATGTTTTGAAATTTTTAGTTTTCTTTTTCTTTTCTTAAAATAAAGTGGATTTGGGAAAAATAATAAGAGTCCTTGCTCTGTGAGTCAGTTGGTCCGCTTTTACCTATATTGTTAATCACTTGCCATTGGTAATGTCCCTTCAGAGCATGAAAGCACGCCCTAGTTTTTCCTTGGAGAGGAGAGATAGGTTACCACCTTCATCTCTCTTTCCCTTTACAGCCAAGCATCTTGGAAGAGTTGTGGATCTTCCCATCTCCACTGCAACTGATCTTGCAGAGATCAAAAGTAACCTTGGTTGCTATATCTGGTGATGTCATTTAATCCTCTTCTTCCTGTTATCTGTAATATGTTAAAAACTCTGGGGCTGGGGATTTAGCTCAGCAGCATAAGCGCCTGCCTTGCAAGCGCGTAGTCGTGAGTTCTATCCCCGGTACAAAAAAAAAACTCCTTCCGTGGGGGCTGGGATTTTAGTTCAGTGGCATAAGCGCCTGCCTAGCAAGCGCACAGTCATGAGTTTGATCCCTGGTACCCCCCCCCAAAAAAAGACCTAAATCTTTAGGCCAAGCATGGTGGCGTATGCCTGTAATCCCAGTGAGAGGCTGAGGCAGGAGGATCGTTGTGAGTTTGAGACCAGTCTGGGCTACAAAGTGTGCTCAAAGCCAGCTCAAACTGCATAGTGAGACCCTGTCTAAAAAAAAAAAAAAAAAAAAAAAACTCCTTTCATGTTAAAACTGGCTTTTCACAACCACTCAAAACCAGTTTTCCGTCTTTCCTGGCAGGACCCCTCTTCCTTACTCAACACTCAAAAGATCCCCCTCCAATTCTGATCTGTCCAGCAGGAAATGGACAGCAAAATGTTCTCTTCTAATGGTTGGGGGTGTAGCCCAGGGTGGAGCACATGTTTAGCATGTGGGAAGCCCTGGGTTCAATACCCAGCGCCACCTCCAAAATCCCTCAAAAAAGAATGTCTAGTTCTTTCATACATTGTAGAGTGGAAAGAGATTCAGGCATTCGCATAATATTTTTATAGAAAATTTCAAACATACACAAAAGGACTTTACCAGTTTTCTTTCACTTCTTGTCCCAAAAATTTTCCTCCACCATCCTCCCAGAGTATTTTGAAGTAAACTTCTTGTAAACCATTATAATATTTCATTCATACAGTAGAACTTCGATACTCATCACTATTGGTTCCGAGACGCCCAAGGAGTACCAAACAAATTGTTTTGGTTCAAAACAATAGCAAGGGACAAGGCAATGGAAACTGGCAATTTCTAGCTTGTCTGTCAAGAACCAAAAAAACAAGTACTAGAGGGCCGGGGATTTAGCTCAGTGGCACAAGTGCCTGCCTAGCAAGCACGAACGAGGTCATGAGTTTGATCCCCAGTACCAAAAACAAAAACAAAAACAAAAACAAAAGCAAGTACCAGGACGAAATGGTCACACTGCAATGTGTTGAGTTCCAAATTTGACAACTTTCAAAGCAGTCAAGTACCAAGTTATGACTGTACATACTTCAATATTTATTTTTAACAAAGTCTTCTATTGTAACACCTTTGCAAAACTTTTTTAAATTCCTTAATATTAATACCCAATCCATAGTCAATTTTTCCTAGTAATTTCCAAAATGCCTTTTACAGTTCATTTGCCTGAATCAGGTATTTCACATTTGTTTCAATGCTCATATTTCCTGTAAACTCATAGTTAAATCTAAGGATTTGATCATATTTAGAGCAAACTTGTTTTTGTAGGGATCTTGTATGAGTTATGTTTTTATTTTGTATCTGCTACCACTTCTTTTTTTTCTCTTTCTTTCTTTCTTTTCTTTTCTTTCTGGCAGTACTGTACTAGGAATTAAGCACAGAGCCTTTGCACTGAACTAAGTCCCAGTGCATTTTTTATTGTTTATTTTGAGACAGGGTATTGCTATATTGCTAAATGAACCAGGGTGACCTCAAACTTATGGTCCTCCTGCCTCAGTCTCCCAGAGTGCTGCAATTTCAGCCATGAGCCATCAAGTCAGGGCCCACACCATTCTTTAACTTACCTCCACTCTTCCCATAAATATTAGTTCCACTCCTCCTTATTCCACCAGCACAAAGGGAATTTTTTTTTCAAAGATGGAAATACAATCCATGACTTCACAGATGCTAGAAAAGTGCTCCATCCCTGAGCCATTCCTACAGCCCCAAAGAGAATCTGAAGGGAGCCTGACTGATTGGATTCTTTCTTTATTTCTTTTATTTAATTCTGTATGTGTGTCTGTGATCTGGTGCTGATAGGACTCCCTTCTCAAATCTCAAGTTCTTCAAATTTCTCTTCCTCTGCCTCTCCCTGTCTCTCTCTCTCCTCTTACACACACACACACACACACACACACACACACACACACACGGACTTACCTTAACAAGTTTATTCAATAAAACGCCACTAGTAAATGCTGCCAAACTTGTTAGTTATTTCAGTTAAAAATGTATCCAAAGGGGAAAAAATGACATTCATTGGTATACAGAAAATGATAAGTTAATGCCTAGAACAGTTGCAGATCTTGAGTTTCTGGGGATTTAACTCCCAAACATTTCTGTCTCTGTCTTTTTTTTTTTTTTTTTTCTAATCGGTACCGGGGATTGAACTCACAACCACACACTCTTATAAGGCAAGTGCTTATGCAGCTGAGCTAAATCCCCAGCCCCTTTATCCCACTGGCTCTGCTGTGGTGGTTCAGATCTCATGGCTTATCTGGGGTTCTGTAATTGCCTTCTAACTACTTTCCTTGTTCCCTCAATATACCCAATTCTCTAATGCAAATAGTTTTAATGCTCCTAAAACACAGTTTCTAAAAGCTGAATGTGTCATGTCTCTGCAAAAAAAAAAAAAAAATTCTATGAATTCCTTTTAAACTCTTCTATGTCCTTATTTAGAATGTTTGTACCATCCTGAACTATTATTCACTATTCTGCTAACTGCTAACATGCTGTCTCTAAGACATACACTACATTTCTCTGCTTGAAATATTTTCTGTAGTTGACAGATCCTTCAAGACTCAGCTTGCCTGTCACTTCCCTTTATAGATTTTCTCATATCCCAGTCAGGGATACAAATTGGGGTCAGAAGGATGTGAGCAGAACAATGGGCACCAACCATCTTTTGACCTTACTAGAAAAATTACACAAGCAGTGGCCAAACCAATAAACTCTTACCATGCATTCTTATTTCATCTTCACAACAAACCTATGAAGTAAATGCTATTACCTCCATTTTATACATGAAGAAACCACAGTTCCAAGGAGTTTGTATCATTTGCCCTGAATTACACAACTGATAGATAGGTGGGAAGCTAGACTTGAACCCAGAGATGTGAATGAATCCAAAGCATACCATAATGTATCCCTGGTACTACCAACCAAGGGCAAATGTGTGTGTGTGTGTGTGTGTGTGTGTGAGAGAGAGAGAGAGAGAGACAGAGAGATCAAGACAGAGAGATAGACAGAGATGGAGATAAAAAAGACACTCTGAGGAGTATAGACTGAACTACATCCCCAGCTCCCCACCTTCATTTTCTTTTTGAGATAGGGCTTTAGTAAATCACTAAGCTGCCCTGGCTGGGCTCAAATTTGAAATCCTCCTATCTCATCCTCCTAGGGTGCTGAGATTACAGGTGAGTATCATCACACCCAACTTCCAAAGACACTTTGATGCCATTTTTCCGGTATGTGAAAGATGCCTGAGCATGTGTAATGTCAGTGTATTTGCTGTTACGTATGTGAAAAACATAACTATTCACTATGTCTTTGGGTGCACTGACTAATATGAATATCTGTCCAGTTAAATTCTTTTTTGTTGTTTGTTTGTTTGAGATAGGGCCTAGCTACGTGGTTCAAGCTGGCCTCAAACTCACCCATCCTCTAGTCTCAGCCTCCCAAGTGTTGGGATTACAAGAGTGTGCCAACACATTCAGTTTGTGAAACTCTTTTCATATTGTAAATCAGTAGAGGATTACAGGGGATTTAGCTCAGTGGCACAAGTGCCTGTGTGGCAAGTGTGAGGTCATGAGTTTGATACCTGGTAACAACAACAACAACAAAATCAGTAAAGGATTGAATCCTGTTCAACTCAATTTAACACATACTTGTTGAACTCCTATTTTGTGTTACAATTATATAAAACACAGAAGGGGCAAACAAAGTTAACATTGATAGCAATACTGTGGGCCAAACAGTATATGAAGCAAGTGCTTTATGTTCTATATCCTCTTAGTCTTCCCAACATCCTTGAAAGAGGGATGATATGTGATAATGATGATTCTCATCCCAGAAAGAGAGCTCAGAAAAATTAACTTCATGCAACATCATGTAGCTAGTAGATGAAAAACTAAAATTTAAGAGCATAGTTTCTATATTTTAAACCAGTTTTTTCCACTGCTTTCAAGTCTCTTTTCCTAAACCTTCCTCCTATTGCACCCTCAGGAAATCAATATCCCTTAAAAAAGGACAAACTAGATGTGGTTTAATCCCAGTACTTGGGAGACTAAAGCAGGAGGATCACTGCAAATCTGAGGCCAGCCTAAGCTACAAAGTGAGTTCAAGGCCACTTTGAACTGCATAGTGAAACCCTGTCTCAAAAAAGAAAAAAATCTTATTATGGTGATAAGATCTGCATCCACAAAATATTTAAATAATGTAAAATAACCTATGGACAAAGAATGTTCTAAACCATATCTTTAAAAGATATGGAGGACTACACAGCCATAAAGAAGGATAAACTTGAGACTTTCAGGTAAATGGATGCAACTTGAGACCATACTCATAAGTGAAATGAATCATACATGCATATGTAAACATCATATTGTCTTGCTAGTGTGAGAAACTGAAAGAAACAATAAATGTGTATGTATATACCATTGTTACCCCCTAATTATTGTGTTTTAAGATTTTTTTTCTCTTTAAAATAAAACAGATTTGAGGGCTGGGGATTTAGCTCAGTGGCTCAAATGCTTGCCTGGTAAGCACAAGGTTGTGAGTTTGATCCACAGTACCAATAAATAAATAAATAAATAAATAAATAAATAAATAAATAAAAATAAAACAGATTTTAAAAAATAAACAGGGGCTGGGGCTTTAGCTCAGTGGCATAAGTGCCTGCCTGGCAAGTGCAAGGTTGTGAGTTCCATCCCCAGTGCCAAAAAAAAGAAAAAAGAAAAGAAAACTATGGCCCAGAACATTAAAAAATCTGGTTGGTAGTGGGGATCAAACTCACAACCTTGCACTTAGCAAGCAAGTGTTTGAGCCACTGAGCTAAATCCCTGGCCCATAGTTTTCTATCTAATGACAATAGACTAAAATGATCTCTAGAGTCCCTTTCAATTCAAAAATCTATAATCAGAGGAATGATGCAAGTAATATAGGTAGATAACTTGAATTTTGAAATGTATGTGGGAATTGTCTTTTAAACAGCTTTTGCTATGTTGCTCAGATTTCCTTGCCTCAACCTCCCAACTGGAACTACAGGCATATGCCACTTGCAGAACGGATGTGCAAATATTCATAAATGGAAAAAGAAAACTCTTCTTGAGTATTTTAGCATACTCAAGTTTGCATACTCTATACTTAACTTTTGTATGAAAATTTGTAAAGAAATTCATTGCTTATAATTATACCTCAAATCAGCAAAGGCTAGTATGTAAATATTTTGCAATTACATTACCATTAGTTATAAAAATCTCTGTTTCCTCATAGTAGAAGACAAAAACAAATCTTCCATGAGAGAATATTTGGTGAGAATGAAGTGTTTCAGGATTACCAGTTTAGAGCTAGAAAGCACATGCCTGTACTCTCAGCTACTTGACAGGCTGAGGCAGGAAGATACTAAGAACCATACTGGGCAACTTAGTGAAATGCTATCTCAAAGTAAAAAATAAAAAGGGCAAGGGATGTAGCTTAGTGGTGGAGTGCTTGCCTAGTATATATAAAGCCTTCAGTTCAATCTCCAGTACCAAAAAAATAAAGTTTAGGAAAGTAGGGATAAGGCACTTTATGGAACTGATAATCATCAAACAAAACCAAATAAATAAATACATTACCACATGCTATTTGGTGTATCCTTGGATACTATACCATCACATCCATAAATTTTTGTCTTTAGGTGATGGAAACAAGCTATCAAAGCAAGGTGTAACGTGAACGTCACACCTCACTCAGCCATGTCTACAGGATAGCTGGTAAAAACGGTTTCACAGGCTATACAAAAACTATCATGTATAGAGTTGCTTCTTGAGCTCTAAAATTTTATATAATGGGACCCACTTTGTGAATTTCTTTTCTTTTCTTTTTTTTTTTTGGTACCAGAGATTTTTTTTTTTTTTTTCAGTACCGGGGATTGAACTCACGACTGCACGCTTGCAAGGCAGGCACTTATGCTGCTGAGTTAAATCCCCAGCCCCTATGTGAATATCTTTTTAAAATGCAAATCTAATGCATAAGTTGCTGCCCATAAGCTGATCCCCAGCACTGAAAAAAAAAAAAGTCTTTTTAAAAATGACCTATATGAGAAAAAAGATTCTTCATTTAACCAACAAGAGTAAAATGCTAGCCAAGGGTACCAAAGTATGGTAGAATGCATTTCAGTCTAAGAAAGTCATGACTCTCTTTCAAAACTTTCAGACTCAAGTGTCAGATAAGCTTCTGGAGCAAACCATGAAAAAGTTAACAGAGTCACTCCAAAGTCTAAAAGAAATCCATCTCTGAGGCAATTAAGTAGCAGGTGAAAAAGAAGTACATCAATAGTTTAAAATATTAACTGTGGAGTCCCACTTCCACCACCTGCTAGTATCAGTGACCACATTATTTTGTGTCATGTGTGTAGCCATGTTAAGTACGGGCTTCTTCAACTGTAAAACAGGGTTGTGAAAGGAGTAAGTAAGGTAACGTGTAAAGTGCTTAGCTTAGCTCAATGCCCAGCCTGTGGAAAAAGTGTTGAGTGATTAGCTATTCTTGTGTATGTGTAAGGAGATAAATATTCATCCCATTGCTCTGACACTACTCTCTGGCAGGTGTCCCATGACCAGTGCTTCATGCCTATGATTGGTATATCTGTGACAATGGGAAGGGTTGGGCAACATGTTTGTGGACTGTGGTTTTTTGGAATGTATCTTCAGGACCAATTGGTGATTTTGTTATGCTCTTTTCTTTGGCTGACACCTGCCAAGTTTAAGAAAAAAAAAAAAAAATATATATATATATATATATATATATGAATTCCTATTAGATTTGTGCCACAGAGAATATTAAAGAGAAACAGTTGGCAATCAAAATATAAAATAAGTTGACATTTTATTTCCCTGGGAGTGACTTTGTGTCTCTTCTTTGGACTTGTTTTCACTAGGTAATAGTACTGTACTAGTAGGAAATCTTGGTTTTGGTTAAAAGTGACAACTCAAGTCATCTTAAAGGGGAGGGGTATTTATTACATCTCATAACTAAAAATTCAGTATCTCAGAAAATAAAAGAACTTTGTTTCTTATGGCATAGTTCAGTGGTAGAGTACTTGCCTCCTATGTGTGATGCCTTGAGTTTGGACCTCAACACTGACTGGAAAAAAAAAGAATTTTGTAGCTGTAAATTATGGCACATGCCTATAATCCCATCATTTTGGGTGGCTGAGGCAGGAGGGCCACATATTCAAGCCCATCCTAGGCAATTTGGGAGATCCTGTCTCAAAAAAAAAAAAGTTTAGTTAGCTGTTTCTATCTTTCCACTTACTAGAACTATTCTCAATGCCTAGATATATTCTGGTATAACATGTATTTCGTTATGAAGTTAGATGTGTCCATTTGAGGGAAGAGGTAGAGTTGGTAAATCTGGGATTTTCCCCTGCTGCTATCTAGTTTAAGGTATCTCCACACTGAATTCTGCCACTGATACTGTCTACATAGAGAATGTGAATCAGGAAGATTTATACTATTAGTTTTAACCATATACTTCCTTTAGCCAGGCATGGTAATACGTGTCTCTAATCCTAACTGCTAGGGGACTGAAGCAGGATGATCACTAGTTTGAGCCCAGGGTGGGCATCTTAGAGACTTAGGGAGAACTTATTTCAAATTTTTAAAAAATGAAACTATCATCTTTTCTTTTTCTTTTTTTTTTTTTTTGATACTGGGGATGGAATCCATGACCTTGCGCTTTCCAGGCAGGCACTTAAGCTACTGAGCTAAATCCCCAACCCTGAAACTATCATCTTTTGGGATAGGGCTACAGCTCAGTGCAAAGGCCTTGGGTTCAAACCCTGCTATCACAATAAATAAATATAAATAAATAAGGAAACCTGAACTTTGAAACAGGGGCTCCTATCACTAGCAAGTAGAGCACACATATCAGCAAAGAAAAGAAACTTTTTTTTTTAGTACAAATGTGTGTAACCCAGGACTTCTACATGGTGCTACATCTCCAGTCCTTTTTTTTTTTTTTTGGTACTGGGGATCGAACTCACAACCTTGTGCTTACCAGGCAAGCACTTAAGCCACTGAGCTAAATCTCCAGCCCTCCAGTCCTTTTTTGAAATTTCATGACAGCATTTCATTAAGTTGCTAAATTGCCCAGGCTGGGTTGGAACTTGGGATGCTCCTGCCCCAGCCTCCAAAGTGCCACTGTGCCCAGCTAAAGTTTAGGTTTTATACAACATTTAGGCTTGCCTGCTGTGCGACCTTTTCTTCATAATTTGCTTTCCCTCATTCACTGCCCAAAAACTCCTGAACAGGGGACCACAATCTGATCTAGTTGTCAAATGCCTCTGTGTAAATGATTTTCATGAAATCCATTCTTTATTTCTCCCATTCATAAATCTTCACAACACACACTGTCATAATATAAATGTAGGGCTGGGGATTTAGCTCAGCGGCACAAGCGCCTACCTGGCAAACATGAGGTCATGAGTTCAATCCCAGGTTCAAGAAGAAGAAGAAGAAGAAGAAGAAGAAGAAGAAGAAGAAGAAGAAGAAGAAGAAGAAGAAGAAGAAGAAGAAGAAAAATGTAAATTCTGAAGGCATTGGAGATTTTGTGAGAATGAGAACAGAATCAAAAGCTTTTGAATCATGACTATGCTTCCATAAAAGGCTTCACATAGGTCACACCGAGGGAAAATTGCATCTCAGTAGTATATGTCAGGTAGCACATATAGTAGAGGGAAGCTGGACCAGGGATAGATGAGAAGAGTTACCAGAAAGGCCACAGAAGATTCACTCCAGTTTAGTCATCCCAAAGGCAAAGAAAAACTTCTTACTCTGGGGTAACAGTGCATACAATGCAAATAAATGATCAGCTCTAAAACACTCAGCTTGGGTAGGGGGTTTAGCTCAGCTTGCCTGGCAAGCGCAAGCACAAGGTCTGCCTGCCTGGCAAGCGCAAGGTCTTGAGTTCAGTCCCAAAAATACTCAGCTTGGGCTCTCAGCCACATTCCTGATGCCTTTCTCTGGGCCAGTTGTTTCACAAAGAGGTGAACTTTGTGTGTGTGTGTGTGTGTGTGTGTGTGACTCTGGGAATTGAACACATGGCCTCACACTCTATCACTGAGCTATATCCCTTCCCTTTTTATTTATTTATGTGTTTTTTTGTTTATTGTAGTACTGAGAATTGAACCCAGGGGCTTCACATTGAATTATACTCCTAGCCTTTTTTTTTTTTTTCCTTCAAGACAGGGTCACTAAATTGCCCAGACTGGTGTATAACTTGCAATCCTCTTGCCTCAGTCTCCCAGGATACTGGGGCTATAGACATAGGCCACCACTCCTGGCTCCTTTTCATTTTACTTTGAGACAAGGTCTGGCAAAGTTGCCGAGGTTGACTTCAGACTTTCAATTCTCCCATGTTGACTTCCTGAGTATCTGGGAGTAAAGGCATATGTTCCCAGACTTAAGAGTAAGATATGAAGTGCTCAAAAAATATGGGGAATGCTTAATTATTTCAAACTTTATTAGAGTAAGACATGTTGTGATTAATATCTCTCAAAATACTCATCCTTGCTTTTCATACACTATCCGATCGTTCTTGACAGTTTCTGAAGCTGATCTGGAAGTTTTCTTCCATTAATGTCTTTAATTGCATTGTCATGGCTGCCTCAATGCAAAAAGTTTTGTCTTCATGGTCATTTTGACTTTGAGGAAGAGCAAAAAATCAAATAGTGCCAATAAATAAGTACATGAAGACGCACTATAATTTTATATATATACTGGTTTTACTCCCTTTCCATCGGATGGCCCTCAGCAGCAGCATTTACTATGTTTTTTATCACACCTCATAAAGACACTCACAAAGGAAAACTTCCAAAACTGCTTCAGAAAATGGCAATAATGATGAGACAGTGTGCTTGGAGCAAAAGGGACTATCTTGAGGGGTATTAACCATGTTTTTGTTTTTGTTTTGATACCAGGGATTGAACTCACAACCTCGCATTTGCCAAGCAGGCACTTATGCTGCTGAGCTAAACCCCTGGCCCATTAACCATATCTTTTAATCACATCTCATATTTTGATTGTGCTACTTGTGACTGTATGCCCAACCTGTAGCAAGAGCCTCACAGTAACACTCCAACAAGTACACAGAATGATGAAGAGGAAATTCCCAAAAGGAATGCATGGTACTTTTTGCCAGAAGAAGAGCAAGAAATTCTGGACAGACAAAAAAACAATAGATGTTCACTACAAGTAGAACAGACTTGGTGGTGAGGCCCAATGATGTGGCTTGGCAAAGATTCTAACTAGAATAGAATATATCGACACTTATTTGTGGTCAGATAAAAGAAAGCAACTATTAGCTGGGTACAGCAGAACTTTCTTACATGTGATCTCTTTGGATTTTCACCACAGCTCTGAGAAACGGGGAGGGCATATTCATTTTAAAGTATATACTTTTGAGACTCAAGTGGCACGGAGGAGCTCAGCAGAAAAATGTACAGTTCATACAACAGCTGTAACTCTAGTATGTACATCAGATGAAGAAATGGAAATCTTCCAGATGTCCTTAGAACCTTAGACAGCCCTGAAAATATATCTGCAGGGTGAACGAACCCATTAGCTAGGAAAACACCAGTAGTGGCAAGGTGATAGCAACTTCAAGAGGACTCTGTGCATCTTTCCCTAGAGTTCTCTAATCATTCTAACATTTGTAATAGCTCTTCTCCCAGACAGCACAGGCAAATAGCATTCACTTACTCACTTCTGTCTCCCACACCTAACTCAGTTTCTGGCACATAGCAGAAAATGTTTGCCGAATGACTGACGTGGTAGATAACGAACACTTACTGAATGCCAGTTATGCACATAACGGCAGGCCCTATGGGTGTGGAGATGATTAAGATAGCATTCCTATCTTGAGGAGATCATAGGCTCATAGGAAAGGCCAATGAATAAACAGTTCTATGTAATTTATGACTCTTTCATTGTAAATGATGGAGAACCAAACATAAAGCAACTTTAGAATAATAGATTTGGGGCCTGAGTCAGGTGATCACAAGTTAGAAGCCAGACTAAGGTATATCACAAGACCCTGTCAGAAAGAAAGAAACAAAGAACAAGCAGGCTAGGAATATTTGGGCTTCTCCATGCTTTAAAAAAAAAAAAAAAAGTCCAGAGTTCATGCCAGCTCAGGAAGTTAGTTCCGGGGCTTACATGATCGAGTTATCCCCAGGACATGTCTGCCATTGGATTGGCTTTGGTTTGGGACTTCACAGCAAGAGGCAGCAGCAATTCTATCCTTTATATTCTCTCAAGGGTATAAAAATGAGTTTGATAACCCAGCACAGTGGTGCATGCCTGCAACTCCAGCACTCGGGAGACTGAAACAGGAAGGATTGCTGAGAGTTTGAGGCCAGCCTGGGCAACATAGCAAGCCTCTGTTTAAAAAAAAAAAAAAAGTGAGTTTGATACCAGCTTCACCACAAATCATGAGATGCTTCATAAGTTAATCAAACTCTCTGTGCCAGGGTAGAGAGGTATGTCAGTGATAGACCACGTGCTTAGCCAGCACGAGACCCTGGGCCTGATCAACAGTGCTGCAAAAACAAAACAACTCTGAGGGCCTCAATTCCACCATTTGTAAAAGGGAATAACAATCATAACTACCCAATACGGCTATTGTGAAGAGTAAATGAGTTCAGTGTGTAGCATTCTCCCTGACATAGAATAGACAATATATGTTAATCATTTCATTATTAGTGTCATTATCATCATCAAACCTCAGGGAAAGAAAAGAAATTCTTTCCTCAAAATGCCACCAAAAAATATATACATATATTTTTTTACTGTTCCCATTGGCTTTAACTGCATTACATACTCGACCTGAGCCAGACTTGGGGAAATGTCACACACTGTGTATACAGATCGGGTTAGGCTGATAAATATTCCCCATCCCTAGAACACAGTAGAGTCAGCTTCACAGACTATGTAGGGGAAATGCTTGTTCCCAGCTACACACTGAGGTACAGGTACCAGAAAGAAGGAGAATGGATGTTAGCCAGTAAAAAAAAGAAATGAGCAACAAAGTTGGCTTTATAGTATGGCTTGACCCGTGGTACTATCAAAGTAAGCATCAGAACTCGTAGGAGGAGCTTCTGACCCAGACTGAGAAGAAAGTTTTTTTCTTTCTTCCTTTTGTTTGTTTCAAATGGCTTTCACTGTATGAGCCAGGTGGTCCTCAAACTCTCCAAGCAATCCCCCTGCCTCAGCTTCTCCAGTAGAAGAAATGATTTATTTTAATCAGCTGGCTAGATCCTCCAATCCAAAAGAGGATGCGTTTTTAAAAACAAATTGTAGTAAAATATATCTAACACAAAACTTACTGTTTTACCAGGAATCAAAGGCAGGGCCCTGTACATAATAGGGAAGCATTCTACCACGAAGTTTACATATTTTTTTCTCTTATTTTAGAGTGTTAGGGACCAAACCCAGAGCCTCATGCATGTCAGATAAATACTCCACACCTTAGCTCCACCTCAAGTCTCCAATTTTATCCATTTTTAAGTGGCATGTAGGATAGTCATATTGTATAACTATCACCATCATCCATCTGCAGAACATTTTTCTTTTTCCACAACTGAGATACTGTATGCACTGAATAGTAACTCCCTTTTCCTCCTGTACTCCAACTCTAAAAACACCATTCTATTTTTAATTTTTATTTTATTTTTTATTTTTATTTTTAAGACAAAATCTCACTAAATCATTAAGTTGCCCAGGCCAGACTTGAATTTTCAGTTCTCCTGACTCAGCCTTGCTGAGTGCTGAGATTACAGGTGTGCACCACCATTCCCGGTTAGAATTTACTCCCTTTATTTTTTAAATGTTTAAATTTTTTTCCAAATCCATTTTATTTCAAGGAGGAAAAAAAAACTAAAAATAAATTTCAAAACATGTCAGTCAGGGGGCTACAATGGTACTACACTGCACATTGTCATTCCCAAATCATTCACCCAGAGCACAAGGCATCTGCATTCAGTTGTCATAACAATAACAGCACAAATCTTTGTCTTCAGTGAACTCAGAGAAATCTGTAGTATAACTATCTTAACTATTTATATATATATATATATATATATATATATATATATACATAAGTTGTTTCTTTCAGCTTCTCACACTAATGATACAATACAGTGTTGACATATGTGTGTCATATTTATTTCACTAATGAGTATGGTCTCAGCATGCATCCATTTACCTATAAAAGTCTCCACTTTATCCTTCTTTATGGCTGAATAGTACTCCATTGTATAATAATATCACATTTTTTATCCATTCCTCAGTTGATGGGCCTTTAGGTGGTTTCCAAGACCTGGCTATTACAAATCATGCTACTATAAACATGGGTGCCCTGCTAAGTGGCTGGGACCTGACAAGCTGTGGCCACTCCAGGGCGAGAACTATTGGCAATTCTTGAGGTCTGCACCATGTTAAAACTTGGGATGCTGGGACAACAGGCAGCCAGCTCACTGCTCTGATAAGCAGTTGGGGGCCTGCCAGTGTACAGGCTAAGAATCAAACATCCATCCCCCATCCTTAGCAAGTGCGAGCCAGAGGTCTGAGTATCTCTTGGGAGGGTGAACATATGCAGTGTGGCAAGTAAGGGTGATTTTATTCTACCATCTCTTTGAAGGCAAATATTTTTATCACTGTTTTGCTCAGTTCTGATTAATGGTACTACTCAATTCAATATTCTGTTTTTATAAGTTCGGTATTTCCTTCCATTTTGCTCTACCTGATTGGAAGAACAGCTAATGTGAACAGAACAGGATGTACTATTGTGCCTATTGCTGTTGTCCTGGTGACCTGCTGTGAAGTTCTGTGCCAATTTCACTGCACTGTCTTGGATGGCTTTGCTCTGTCTTGTTCTGCTATATTTTGCTAGCTTCAAAATAAAAAAAAAATAGATAACAAAGTAACATACTTCCAAAAAACTTCCAGCTCCACCAAAGCTAATCCATGGGGCATGGATGAGGAGAAACCTAAAAACAAAGCAACAGAATAATATAAGGTGATTAAAAAGTAAATAACAACAACAAATAGATCAGTAAGGTACTAAGCAAGCTGAAACGATATAACTAAACAGATAATGGACTTAAAAAGCAAAAGGAGAAAAAGAAAGTGCTCTAAAGGATATAACTGCATTTATGTTTAAGTGTGTAGGATTGATAACCATGTTGCTAAGTTTTTATTGGATCATTGAACAGAACTGTTTGCAGCCTCTCTGTTTGAATGTCCATTTTGTATGCTTTAATTTTGTAACTTGAACAACTATGTCTAAGAAGACAATATGTAATTAATCAACTAGTGATTTCTTACTGTTTATTTTTTTCTCTGAAATTCTGTATTGTTTCTACCCTTTGTTCTGTTTTGCTTTTTTTCCTCTTTAAATAAAAAAAAACATGGGTGCACATATATCACAGTGGTATGTTTTTAATTCTTTTGGGAAGATACCCATAAAGGGAATAGCTACATTGAATGGGATGTGTAGTCCTGGTTTCTTGAGGAATCTCCACACTGATTTCCACAGTGGTTACACCACTCTGCATTCCCACCAGCAGTGGAGAAGGGTTCCTTTTGCCCCACAGCCCCACCAGCATTTGTTATTGGTTGGTTTCTTGATGCCAGCCATTCTTTCTGGGTGAGGTGGGATCTCAGAGTTGTTTTAATTTGCATCTCTCAAAAGATCAGTGATGGTCAACATTTGTTCACATACTTATTTGCTGTTTGTATTTCTTCATTTGAGAAGTGTATATTCATCTCATTTGCCCATTTTTGGATTGGGTCTTTAAATCTGGGGGGACTGATTTTTTTGAGTTCTTTGTATGTTCTCAATAGTAAACCTTTGTCTGAGGAACAGCTGACAAACATTTTCTCCCACGTTGTGAGTTGTCTCTTCACTCTGTTGGTGGTTTCTCGTGCTGTGCAAAAGCTTCTCAGTAGGGTGTGATCTTAGTTGTTGATTCTCTGTGATGGTTCCTGTGCACTCTGGGTTTTGTTCATAAAGTTTTTGCCTTCAGCAGTGTCTTGAAGAGTTTTATCTACTCTATCTTCCAGCAGGTTTAATGTTTCTGTCTTACTATTAAGATCTTTGATCCATTCTGATTTTAGCTTAGCACATGGTGAAACAGATGGATCCAGTTTTAATCTTTGGCCCGTGTAGAGCCAGTTTTTCCAGAACCATTTATTAAAGAGGCTATCTTTCTGCCAGTGAATGTGTTTGGCACTTTTGTCTAAGATAAAGTGGCTTAGTGTGTCTGCAGTTACTTCTGCATCTTCTAACCTATTCCATTGATCTTTGGGTCTGTTTTTTTTTTTTTTTTTTTTTTTTTTTTTTTTTTTTTTTTTTTTTTTTTTTTTTTTTTTTTTTTTTTTTTGCCAGTACCACACCATTTTTATTACAGTAGCTGTATAATTTCAAGTCAGGGATTGTAATGCCATCAGTCTTGTCTTTGTTGCCCAGTATTGCCTTTGCTATTCTAGGTCTCTTCTTGTTCCAGATGAATTTTAGCATTGTTTTCTCTAATTCTGTGAAATATGCTATTGGAATTTTGTTTGGGATTGCACTGAATCTGAAAGACAGTTTTGGAAGTGTGGCCATTTTCTTTTTTTTTTTTTTTGTTCTGGGGATCGAACTCACAACCTTGCGCTTGCCAGGCAGGTGCTTATGCGACTGAGCTAAATCCCCAGCCCAGTGTGGCCATTTTCACTATATTGGTTCTTCCTACCCAAGAGCACATGATATCTCTCCATTCACTAATATCCTCTTCAATCTCCTTTTTTGGAGTACTGTAGTTTTCAATGTGGAGGCCTTTTACATCCTTTGTTAGAGTGATTCCTAAGCACTTCTTTCTTTCTTTCTTTCTTTCTTTCTTTCTTTCTTTCTTTCTTTCTTTCTTTCTTTTTAGTCATTTCTTTCTTGCTTGCTTGCTTTCTTTCTTTCTTTCTTTTTTTTTTTTGGATGCTATTATAAAAGGTACTGTTTCCTTGATCTCTGTCTCAGTGAGTTTGTTGTTTGTGTATAGGAAGGCCACTGATTTTTGAGTGTTGCTTTTGTACCCAGCTACATTACTGAATTTTCTTATTAAATCTAGTAATCTTTTGGTGGAGTTTTTGGGGTCTTCTAAGTAGAGTATCATGTCATCTGCAAATAACAATAGTTTAACTTCTTCCTTTTCTATCTGTATTCCTTTGATTTCTTTAATAGCTCCAGCTAAAGTTTCCAGAACTGTGTTGAATAAGAGTGGAGACAGTGGACATCCTTGTCTTGTTCCTGATTTTAGAGTGAAAGCTTTCAGTTTTTGTCTTTAGTATGATGTTGGCTGTTGATTTGCATAGGTGGCTTTTATCAGATTGAGATAAAGACCATCTATTCAGGGCTGGGGATTTAGCTCAGTGGCATAAGTGCCTGCCTTGCAAGCAGGCAGTCGTGAATTTGATTCCTGGTACCGATAAAAAAAAAAAAGGCAATCTATTCCAATTTTGTGTGGAGTTTTTATCATGAATGGGTGCTGGACTTTGTCAGAAGCTTCTTCTGCATCTGTTGAGATTATCATATGATTTTTGTCTAGACTCTATTTTGTTTTTTTTCATTCATTTATCAGTGGACACTTAGGTGGCTTATATACTTTGGCCACCATGAATAGTGTTGCCATAAACAAGAATATACAAATATCTTTACATCCTACTTTCCATTTTCTAGGTGTTTCTAAAATAGATGAAAAATAGAGCTCTATTAATTCTTTCCTCTCTTTTTAGATGATTTCAGATTTCCTTCCTCCCATGCGACCTCTAGCTTTAATGATTCCTACTTCATTTGAAACCATAGAATTGCCCCCTTACTTCTCAGAATATACATGAATAGAGAGGTTTCCCCATTACCACCATGAGACCCAAAATACTGTTTTGGAATTAGTGCATTGAGAAAGCTAGCCTTCCTCTAAAATAACTATTTTTACCGCTCCCCACCCTCCCCGACACAAGGACACACCACTGGGGACTGAATCTTTTTTTTTGGCGGGGAGGGACTGAATCTTGGGCCTTATGAATACAAGGCAAATGCTCTATCACCAAGCTACATATCAACCCTTTGTATTTTATTTTGAGACAAGGTCTCGTTAAGTTGCCCAGGCTGGCTTCAGACTCACAATCCTCCTGTTTTAGCCTCCTTAATAGCTGGCAAAACAAATGTGAGCCACCACACCAAACTCTTTGAATGATAGGAGGAGCATAGAACTGAGAAACACTGTTTTCCTGGAGGAACCTGCTAGTTGTGAAAACTCAAAAGTTGTAGATCGTTACATGGTGACTACTTTGTGAAACCTGTCAAGATTCCTGACAGTTCAGCTGAGAACCTAATTACTAGTTACAAAGCCAGACAGGAAAAACGTGTTGTCAAGAGAGCTCCTGGTCAGAGAGAATGAGAGACAACATCCTTGTCTCATCATCAGCCTTCTTCTTGTTTCAACTACAGCAAAACACATTTATGTATTTTGACATTACACATGTTTATTACTTTGAGCCACGTCAAACCACAACTCTGTGCCAGCTATCTTTGGTAATCACATAAATTGAACAGTGGCATTTGACCTGACTGTATAAACTTTCCAATATTCTCAGTGCCAAGCATAATATCATCCTGTACTTAACTATTCTCCTGGAGTTTACATAGACTTAAATCAATCCTTCTTGCTTCCTAGAATGAAGAAGAGCAGTGATCATTTATTTTATTGAAGCCCAAAGAAAGAAAATAACTTATCTAAAATTATACCACCAATCACCAAGCCAGCATCTTATCTTCCAAAGAAAATACAGTAAAACTTGTAGGAGTAAAGTGGTAATTCTCACAAAGAATCCTGAAATTGAGAAAGAGCAAGATTAATGTATTCACAAATAGTTTTTACAAAGTTTTGGAGTCTTACAAAACCCACACATTTCCCATTCTTTTTTCCACAAGTGCTTAGCAGTACTTGAGCATAAATGTTATCTATCTCAGTGGGAAATTATGTTTTTCAGGTTCCTGAAAACAGGAACTTATCATTTAGGACATGAGGGAGAAAAGAGACTTGATATTTATTTGGCATCTATGATGTTCTAGATCCCATGTCTTACTTCAATCTAATTTCGTCTGTAAGCCAATTGGCAAAGTAGATGCTAATATATACATAGTCAAATGCCTTATTTGGAATTTAGAAATATTAGATAAAATGCCCAAGCTTACACAGCTAGTGAATGGCAGAGAAGCCAGGCCTGGTAGCAAGGACTTGTAGTCCAAGCTATTTGTGAGTCTAAGGAGAGGATCACTGAAGCCAGGTGTGCAAGGTACTGAGTTTAATCCCCAGAATCTCAAAAATTAAAGATAAAAAAAAATTAAAAGTTGCCTGACTCAAAGAGAAACACTCAGGTAAAATACTCCAGATTCTAAAATATAGAAAATAGGGAACTGGGATGGAAAATGAGAGCCACAAAGGGAAAAGTGGGTGGGAGAAAGAACTAGGAAGAGAATATATATACTTGGGAAATTTAATGAATAGTGGAGGTCCATTCACCATTTATTTTCTCTTCTGTAAAAAGGATTAGCAGGATGGGCTGAGTGGGAAAGGAGGCCCCTGTGGGATCCTGTTAGCAGCCATCTGTGTTCTGTTCTTTACTTTTGAACAAGACGGCTCCGAAACTCTGAACTGGAGAGAGAGTTGGAGCTGCATACAGATCAGCAGAGCTGTTGCTAACAGCTCTGATGCCTGCAGGATGACTCAACCCTCTGTGCCTGGCAGAGTCAGCTGTGGTCCCCTGGAGCCTCCTACTCTAGGGAGAAAAGCAGAGATGTGGGAAAGTGGCTTGTGGAGGGAGAAGGAGAACCCTTGATCTTGAGCAGGAATTCAGGCTCAAGGATAGGTTGGAGCACCCTGAGTTGTTAGTGAAGCCTTCCAACTGATGATGGGGTTAGAATTAAAGATGATGGCTAAGGCAGCACAATCCTCTGTGTATTTTAGCTGCTCCACAAAAGTATACTGTCTGGAGACGGCAGTTAGCTAAAGCTATATGGCTGTGTCACCAGGAATTCAGTCCAAACACAAATTTCACTCACCTTCCTGGTGGGTTTTATCCAGGTAGACTTAGCTCCTGCTATTCCTTCAGTTTCTGAGGAATCCCAGACTCTTCCTATGCCGACAGGGCACCATTAATACATAACAATCTTTTTGTACTTCAGATCTCTCCCCTGGTCCTTCACTCAGATCTCTGAAATAGAGGCAATTAGGAAGAACAAACCATGCCAGGAAGCTCCTAGGTAGACTTCCTGTTTGCTATCTGTGTATCTACAGTGCCAAGAGACTATATTGATAGAGAAACAGCTTGTTCCACCCCCTCCCAACCTCAGCAACCCCTGACTTCTCTCAAAGAGTTGTCCTTTCAGTTGGCTCCTTATCACTCAGCATAAACAGCCCCCACTTCTGGGTTTGGCTTCCTGTTGCCATAGCAACTCAGAAGAAATGGGTTGAAGCTGCCAATAAAAGCATCTGCAAGAGCTCCTTTACACCCAAACTCCTTTAAAAACAATAGTACAAAGAGGAATCAGCACTATACCCACCCCACCCCGCATATACACCCTCCACTGGTGATTTTATGGAGATACTATCGGTTTTTGAAATAACGGAGAAAGCAGTTGCTTACCCCTAGAAGAAATGTTTTCATACTATATTGCAATTCTTTCTCTAGATACTAACCTAGAAATTTGACCAGACTACCAGTTGTTTATACCTCTAAAGGGCTAAAGAATTCACAAAATGAGCCTGCATGTGCTCTTTACTTATATTTCATTTTTCTGTGCCTAGAGGAAGAATCTGAGTATTTAGTATTTCAGTATTTAGTATTAAGAACGGCAGTGAGTTTCAGACAAAGGAGGAAAGAACATTTTTTTTTTAGTTTATTTATTATGGTAATAAGTATCAAATCCAAGGCACTTTAACCTCTGAGCTACATTCCCAGCCCATGTCATTTTTTTTTTTTTTTGAGAGACAAGATCTTTCTAATTGCCCAGCATGGCTTTGAACTTGTGATCTTCCAGCCTCAGCTCCCCAATGTAAATGGGTTATAAACATGTGCACCACGCCCAACAATATATGGTTTTGTATGCTAAGCATCTTTGCTATATCAAGTACACTGCTGGACATAGTGTGTTGCTGGGAAACAGAGAAGTTACCCTGTCCTCAAAGAGCTTATCGTCTAATATTCTCATGCTAAAGATAGATTAATAATTGTAGGCAATATGATGAATACTTTTCTAAATGAAGAGAGAAAACAGAAGAGGGAGCCAGAAACTTAGCCTTTAAGGATATCTAAATTTTTCCAAAACACAGAAATAGTAAATAGTCTATCTGTTAAAAAAAAAAAAAAAAAGGTTATCTGTTAGTTAGGTATTCTAAATTATGAAGGACAATTCTATTTAGCTCAACATTTTTCCCCCTTAGTACTGCACTGGGACTAGAAGGAAGGAATAAGCTAGATCTCTAGATTTTATTTTATTTTGATCTTACTAACTTGCCCAGGCTGGCTTTGACCTTCAGTCCTCCTGCCTCAACCTCCTGAGTAACCAGGATTACAGGTATGCATCACCATATTTGGTTTAGCTCCATAATTTTATTTTAAAAATGTATGTCACAGAAATTCAAGAAACTAACAACCCTGAAGAGTAAGACACAGCATTTCTTGTATTTTCACTCTAGTGCTTAGTAATGCTTAGTCATTAGCATGACTTTGCTATTTTTTCCCAGCAGGGCCTCTTTTACCACTATAAACTGGTTCCCTATTCTTCTCTTTATATGAATGTTTCCTTCCTGGACGTTTCTATGTCCTTATAGTTTGCCTCGACCCCCTCATAAATGTGAGGGGTTGATCTTCCAGTTTTTCTTTATGTAGAATTTTAGCCCTTGTTCTTAACCTCAATTGCTGCATCTTATTGTCATTATTGTTACTGTTGTTGTTGAGCTGCAGATCAAACCCAGCTCTTTATGTTAAAGTACCTGAAAAGGCATTTTTGTCACTGAACTATACCTCCAATTGTTTTCCTTTTCTTTTTGTTTGTTTTTGCTTTTGTCTGTCTGTTTTGGTACCAGGGATCAAACACAGGACCTTACCAAGCAGGCGCTTGTGCCACTGAGCTAAACTCCCAGCCCATTTTCCTTTTCTAACTCAGATATCAGAGAACATGAGAGAATCTGATCAATCTACTCCTTTTTTTTTTCTTCTCCTTCTCCTCCTCCTCCTCTTCCTCCTCCTCCTTCTTCATGCCAGGTTTCTCATAAGTTGCTGCCCTGGGTCTTGATTGTCCACTGTTGCATCGTATGCCAACCCTGGTCAGCTAAGGCAAAAGAACCTCTCCAGGTCATTTTGGTTGCCTAAGGGTATCTCTTCAACAGAAGGTGTGGGTGGGAGTTTCCTTTAGAGAAGAAATACAGCTGTAGCAATGATGATGTTCTATGTAGAAGAGAAAGAAGAAACAACATGTACAAAAGCATGGTAAAGAGAAGTGCAATGAGTCTGGAGTTGATTAAAAGATATTTATTAAAGGATTGCTCAATGTTAGTCATCATGCCACGAGTGAGTAATAAAAGCTCTGACAGATAGTGGACAGGATGCTATGGAAATCTACTTCACAATCACCTGCACTAGACACGAAGGGATCAAAAACAGCTTCTTATAGGAAGAAATTCCCCTAATGGAGAAGAAAAATAAGAAAGAAGCGTATTCTGGGTTCTGAAAAAGGGTTAATGAAGTTGGCAGAAAATGAGGGAAATAGCAAGAGACAGGCAAGGACTACTTCCTTCAGATGCCAGTAATTGTAGTTACCAATTACTGAACACAGAACTGAGCACTATGCTAATAACTTTATATATATATATATTAAGTTATTGAATCCTACCAACAATTCTATAATGAAGTAGTAATTATTCCTCCCATTTTTTTTAGATGATAAAGCCAAAAACAAATTTGCATTTTGGAAAAAAAAATCACTCAGTGCAGAGAATAAAATGAATCCTAGGAAACTGAAGAGTTATAGAGGGAAACCACATGGAATTCCCATGCAGATCCTGTGAAAGATGGTAATAACTTGAACTAGCATGATAAATGTGATGTGAATGTAATTATCAAATATCACTGTTGTTATTTTGAGACAGGGTCTTGCTCGGTTGCCTATGTTCCCACGGTGGGGCAGGGGGGGCTTCAGCCCATGATTCTTCTGCCACAGCCCCAGATTGGTAGGTCTACAGGTGTGTGTCACTGCTTTCATGTATTATTTCAAATATCTAGTGAGCTTCAGAAAGCATGTTATGCACTAAGGACACAAGGATGAGCATGGTAGATTTGTAGCTTTGGTCCCTGCCTTCATAGACCTTATTTTCTAAAGGATTGAGTAGGTAGGAGTTAGACATGAATTGAATGGGGTCGTGAAGGAAAAGAGGTGGTGTGGGATGACGCACAGACTTTTGAATGGCCTTAGCATTCTTTCTGCTTTCACCATATAACTTCTCCAAGGGTTTATATATGTTAAATGGAGAGGGGAGCAGTAGGCAAAATGGTAAAGTTAGGAGGGAAGATGGAAACAATTTGGGAAGACACTTGCATGCCATTTTCATCTGTTCAGGCTTTATTCTGGTGTTTTAGGAGGCCATTGGAAATGCATAAGCAATTTGGACAAATACACATGTTAGCAAGATAACCCCCCCCCCGCCCCATTAACACTGTTCCTCCAGGGCTAGTCATTTTGAGATGAAAATGCGCTAATCTTTTCATGTTCTACCCTCTCGTGGTAAGCAGAAAAACAGCAACTACCAATTTCATCAGTTTGTAAGCCAGTTTTGACTTGCCTTGAATGTCCTAGCTCCTCTATCTCAGAAAGCTTTGTTGCTCAGATGAAACCATGCATAATGGCAGGGACGATCCATTCATTCTGAGCTTCCCCCAGCTCAGGGACACAGTTTTGTCTCGGACTGCAGACATCTCTCTTCTGGCACTCTCACAAGTCTAGTTCCCAACCTCCCATACCGCCTCCAGCCCACTTTCATATTCCTGAGCTCCTTTTAGAACCCTGGCGCTGCAGATCTCTCAGTAGGCGGTTTTGAGCAGTCAGCAAAGGGCAACACTGCTGCCCTCAAGTGGAACCCTAGTGAAGTGCGCATTACATTTCTCCTGGAACCACTCCCTTTCAGAAGGGCAGTTCTTTAAACTTGGCGTTTTAGTGAGCTGTGTTTCCTTTACATCTGAGTTATAAAAGGATATCGCTCCTTTGGGCTCCAATCTAAGGAAGCAAAATAGAAGAAGAGAAAGTTAGCCTCCCCTCTCCATGAATTTATCACAGTTGACACCCCTGTTTCACCATAAAGAGTAAGAGTCTTAACTTCAAGAAGGCTTGAAAATAGAAGGTAGGGCAGGTCTAGGGTACCCTTTTCAAGGACATCTCCAGATTTATTTGAAGAGAGATTTTTTTTTTCACACCTTAATCCCTGATCCCTTTGCCCTAGAGTCCTCGTTCTTCTAAGCTAAATCTCTTATTAATGTCCATCATAATATGAGAGTTTACACACTGAAATCACTTCTCAGAAATCCTGTTGAGGCATGGCGGGCACACACTTGTAATCCTAGCACTCAGGAGACTGTGACAGGAGGATCGTGAGTTCAAGGCCAACCTGAGCTACATAGCAAGTTCAAGGTCAGTTATAGACTACTTGGTGAGAGGTTCTCTCTCAAAGCAACAACAACAACAAAACAAGCAAACAAAAAAAGAAAAGAAAAGAAAAAGAATACAGTAGAAGGGTTAGACACCAAGCTCAGTCACAGAGTACTTGCCTAGCACGTGCACAGCCCTGGGTTCAATCCCCAGCATTGAACAAATTTAAAAAATAGAATTGATTTAAAGGCTCTTTTTTTTTTGGGGGGGGGGGCATCATCTCAGATTTAAAGAACCTGGGTCACAATCTCCTCCACTCATTGACTCAGCATTTAGTGGCAAAGTGACCCCTTTAAATCTCAGCTAAGACAGCTCCTGTACCTCCTGAGAGTGATTATGTGAATTCAATACTGATGCAGTTTTTTTCTAATTAAGCACATAAACGCCACCCACAATTTTCTCCAGAATTTCTTTAAAAGCCAGGGGCTTAAAAAAAAAAAAGTCAGGGGCTTTAAGATTACTGACAGACAGATCTCTCCTCCATCCTAGCTCTCTCTTCACCCAGGAATTTGTGATGTAAATAGTTCTGCTTGCTGGAGTAAAGCTGCATACCAGCACTAGGAGAGCTAAGTGGCCGTTGCCATGAAGCTCAGTGTTTGTATAGAACTGTCTATAAAAGAAAGTAAGCCTAAGAGCTGCTTAGATTCAGAACTGATTAAATTAGAGCTGAGCCAGCTCCTTCATTTTACAGATGAGGAAACTGAGACCCAAGACTTAAATAATTTACTCAATGTGCTAAGAAAAACTTGTGTCTTTTGCAAAGGTATCACCTTTTCTAGTAAAGCGAGGAGCGAAAGGTATAATAGCTCAGTGGTAGAGTGATTCCCTAGCATGCCCAGATTTCAATCCTTAATTACATAAAAATGTAACAAAACAAGCATCCCTCTGCTGATTGAGTGGGTGGGTGCTTTTCTATCCTGTTCTACTGTACTATCCCAGTACCGTCATTTCCAGGTAGAAGTGTTGGGAAATATGAGACTAGAAACAATGAATTTGTAGAGATTCTTGTATTTGTATTAAAGTCTTATATTCACGTAAAATTATATATGCACACCTGAGGGTGAACATTTGTATACTTTTCTTAAGTTTCTTAAAACTCAATTTCTTGACAAGTGAAATTGATTAAGAAACTGTACTTATCTCAAAGAATTAAACGAAGTAATGTGGTATTAGCATAGTTGCTGATATATAATAAATGTTTGATAATATATTATTTCTAATGCCTTGCTGAGAGAGAATGTGTCAGGGACTACCTTTGAGGCCCTGGGATAAATGCTTTAATTTTTTTCATTTAAATTTTACAATGAAGCTTTGATGTAGGTTCTTTTATTATCTACACAGCACTAGTGAGAAAACTAGGCCTAGAGAGGTTGAATAAATTCCTTAGGTCCCAGGGCTAGGAAGTAGCTGAGTAAGCATCGAAACCAGGTCTGTCTAATATTAATGCCCTCAATCTTTATGGTTAGGTTGTATGCCTGTTTTACAGAAGAAGATATAACTGTTCTTTTTGATATATTTAGACTTGCTAGAACTCTAAAATATATTAGATGCATATTGTACATGAAATGGGCTGGCTCATCCATTTAAATATGTTTTAAGTAAACTTACTGAAACCGTAAGCAAAAGGTTGTTTCCCCCTTAATTTTATATAGATTTTAGAGAGATTCTACTTAGCCATTTTGCGCAAGAGACAGTTCTTCAACAACTGAATATTGTTTTAATTAATATTCTATTGTTTCAAAATTTCTTGTTGGTCCTGGTAAGGCCTGTGTGAAAAATACCAATCAAATTGAAACCATATCTCCAAATGCTTGAGAACTCTGCTTATCTAGTAAGCTATTTTCCTATTCTTTAAAATATCTTTGGAGCCAGGCATGGTGGCACACACCTAGTAGAGCTAGGGATGTAGCACAGTGTGAAGGCCCTGGATACAATCCCCAGTACAAAAGACTAAAACAAAAAGCAACAACAAAATTCTTAAGGCATAAGACATACACACTCAACATCTTTCTTTGTAGATATTCTCTCATATTAGCTATAAGCACCAGTTTTAGGATCTTCCTTTGTCTCATTCAAATTTCTGTTATGATTGCAACTAGTCAATTTCTGTCATATCAGTTTCAATCAGACTTTGTTTCTTGACTGTTCCCTTTTTCTTTTCTCTCTCTTTGGTGATTTCTTCCATTTCCATACCTTGAAGTATCCTGCCACATGGATATAACTACCACATTCATTTTATGCATTCAATAAATACTTAAAAACTTCTGGTTCTCATTTGCTAATTCAGACATCTATCCTAAATTCAAAAGTTTGTGAAACATCTTTGAAATAATGTGGTGAACTATCTGACATCACTATAAAAATAGTTTTGGGACAAGCTATTTGGCTTTTTTGTAGTCCAGTCTTGGAATTATTCCCTTGATCCTCCTTTATATCAGCTATTTCACAGTGGAAGTTTCTACACTAACTCTGAAGCTCTCCTTGTCTCAGTCCAACTTGGATTTATACTGAAAATAACTAGTGTTAGAACCTCAGAGTCGTAAGGATACAACACAAAGTCTTCACCTTCCTCACCAAACTACTCTGCTCGTAATTTCCTGCTGGATTTCATTTAGTAGAAGCAACATTCACCCAAAAATTTTTCTAAGGTTTACTGATTGCCCTGACATGCTTTCAATCCACTTGCCATTTAGTAATTTGTTAAAATACAAATCCAGTCATGTCATTCTCCTGCTTAAAACCAATCTATACCTTTCCATTGTTGTAAGAATACAATTCAAATTCCTTCCCAGGATCTAGAAGAGACCTTGAAAGATTCAGCTTCTACCAAAATATTCATTTGCATCTTATGCCCTTCTCATTTTATGCCACTGTCTTCTGCTATGTTCCAGCTATATGGTCTGTCTTTCAATTCCTGGAACGTGCTATGTTCTATCCTGCTGTAAGACTTTTTGAAAAGTGCTCTTATCATTCATAGTTAACATCTTATTCTTCAAATCTTAGTCTGAGCCCATTCTAGTCCCCAAATCACTGCTGGCCAACATTCCTAGTCATCATTCTTTTTCCTAGTACCATTTGTTTCTTCATAGCATTTATCCTCATGATAATATTATACATTTTTAGAACATACTTATTTATAGTCTGCTTCCCAAGATAGATTAGACTACAGGAGAGTAGGAACCACATCTGCTTAGTTCATTACTCTATATGATGCATTTAGAAGAATGCCTTAGCTGGGTGTGGTGACTCATGCCTGTAATCCCAGCACTCAGGAGGCTGAGGCAGGAGGATAATTGTGAGTTCAAGACCAACCTGGGCTACAAAGTGAGCTCAAGGCCAGCCTGAACTGCATAGTAAGACCCTGTCTCAAAAAGACAAAAAAAAAAAAAAAGACTGCCTTAACACACAGTCAGTCCTCATAAAAGGCAGCTGAGATAATTTTTCCTAGTGAGCTCCATTGTTTGTCTGTAAAATGGCAATTCATAGCTCTCCCACTCTCTAACTCTTCTAGTCTCTTTAAAATCTGAGTAGAAATTATCTTATTTCATTTTCTATAATTTCCTTAAATGCCCTCCATTTGTATGACTCTGGGCCACTCAATGTTTGATCACACCTCCAACCCATTCTTTTTTTTTTTTTTAAAGAAAAAAAATGAAACAGAAAGAGGGTAGAAATAATACAAAATTTCAAAAACAAAAACAAAAACCAGTAAGAAATCACTAGTTGACAATTACATATTTTCCTCCTAGAAGTAGTTGTTCAAGTTACAAAAGTAAAGCATACAAAGTAGACATTTAAACAGTGAGACTGCAATCAGTTCTGTTCATCTATCCAACAAAAACTTAGTAATATGGTCATCAATCCTACACACTCAAACATACATGCAGTTATATCCTTTAGAATACTTTCCTTTCCTCTCTCTCTTTTTTTTTTTACAGTAACTATAATCAATTCTCATAAATTGTTGAGAAGTTCTACACATGTATAAGTCTCTACATGCATATCTAGCCTTTCTGTATTAGAGGGAAAAACAAACCAAAACATGTCAGCAATACAAATTCCTAGAGAAACATGAAATGAAAACCACAATACTAGGGCTGGGGATTTAGCTCAGTGGCTTAAGCGCCTGCCTAGCAAGCATGAGGTCATGAGTTCAATCCCTGGTACAAAACAAAACAAAACAAAAAAACCACAATACTAGGTGATCTATGGTAGTCACCATGATGTCTCCTGTTATTTTCAATAAAATTGTCTATATTGTCAGGCATAGTATAAGTAAACTTAGCAGTACATAGCACTATTAATAAAAACTAGACATTGGAGACACTATAGGACTTCAAAGGCAGTTAATAATCAAACCAGAATGGGTATCCTATTGAATCCTGCCACCCTCAGAGTAGTTGCCCCTACTCCCAGACTTGACTTCCTCAAGATTAGAATAAAATCAGTCAAGACAAAACAGCGATATAGCTAATCTTCTCTGCCTCATCTCTGCTATGCTATTTTTCTGTCATTGTTGTTTGCTTTTCTCCTTCATTCCACTGTCCACCTCTTTCATTGAGGCCTTTCTGCCATTGTTCCTGGAATCCTGGTGATTTTCTTCTCTCTTTAGAATGTCCTTCAATATTCTTTGCAGGGTTGGATTGATGGTCAGGAACTCCCCCGGTTCCCCCTTTGTCGTGGAAATATCTTGTCTCTCCATTAATTTTGAGAGACAGTTTTGCAGGGTACATCAATCTGGGCTATAACTTCATTCCTCTGCCAGAAACATCTTCTATCCACATTCTACCCCTTCTTGTCATCAGGTCTGGGGATGTAGCTCCATAGCAAAGTGTTTGCTTAGCAATCAGGAGGTCCTGGTTTTGGTCCCTAGCAAGGACTGAAAATAAAGCCTACCATGTCCCTTCTTTGGTTTTCCCTAATATCTTGCAATTAACATCTCTTATAATTTCAGAGCCCCTAGCAAAGTAATTTTACATAAATTTCTCCCATTTTATGTGTGGTTTCCATACTCTGGAGAATAGAAATTTGTTATTGTTTAAATCCCTGTATCCAGCACAGCTCTTGATGCATGATATACAGCCAATATGTAATAACTTAATTAATAAATCCAGAACAGAATATCTTTAAAATAATCCTGAGGTTTTCTCAGCAATAAACTTGATAGGATGCTGAGAAAAAGCAAATGTGCTGAACATTTTTCAAATACATCTTTTCTTTATGACCCACAGAAATCCTCAAAGAAGCCTCTCTTTAGATTTTGTTTCTATATAGCAAAACATAGAAACCTAAAACAGCAAAAATTAAGCAAAATCAGAGTTCCTTGGACTGACTTTAGGGTTTGGAGAAATGTGGGATGCTTCTTACTCATGAAAAATGTGAATGTTATCCTTTCTTTTTAAAAATGTTACCCTTTCTAACTCTCCTTCATTAAAGAATGATGAGCTAGGCTCTACTTCCAGCTATTCTGATTTAATTGGTCTACCATATAGGTATTGATTTTTTTTTTTTGATACTGGGGTTTGAACTGATGACCTTGTGCTTGGCAGGCAGACACTTATGCCACTGAGCTAAATCCCTGGCCCTGATATTGATATTTTTAAAAAGCTCCCTAAATGATTAATGTGAAGCCAGGATGGAGAACCAAATGCTAAAGTGGTGTTATGGGCTGAAAATTGATATTCTACAAAACTCATGTTGAGGTTTTAAACTTTGTGTGTTAGTTTTTGGAGATGAGGCTTTGGGGAGATAATTAGGTTTAGATGAGATTATGAGAGTGGGCCACCATTTTGGGATTAGTATGTTTATGAGAAGAGGAAGAAGAGGTTAGAGTTCTTTCTCTCCCTGCTCTGTGAGACACATCTAAAAATAGCCATCTGCAAACTAGGAAGAGGGCCCTGATCTTGGACTTCATAGTCTCCAGAACTGTAAGCAATGAGTAATTGCTGTTTAAGCCACCAAGTTTGTGGTATTTTGGGATAGTGACCCAAGCTGACTAAGACAAATGGCAATCCACTGGCCTTTCATAGGAGCGAACAGGGTTAATACAGATATTGAAATTTAGAAATTCAGCTAAATAATCATTATTATTCAAAGCACTTTGAAACATTGCCTGGTACATAGAAAATGCTCAATAAATATTAGCTGATAGTGGCAGTACTAGCATTATCAATGCCATTATCAAATAGTTCACAAGGGGTTATAATACAATTCCTTTAATTTTCAATAAAGAATTATAGGTGGATATTTTTCAGGCATAGATATTAAGACTTGAGAAAGTTGAATGATTTTTTTTTTTTTTGGTACCAGGGATTGAACTCACAACCATGAGCTTGCAAGTTAGGCACTTATGCTGCTGAGCTAAATCCCTGGCCTGAAAGTTGAATGATTTGACCACAGTTTCACAGTCTAGATTAAAACTATTGTTGAAGGGGCCAGGGATTTAGCTCAGTGGCTCAAGTACTTGCCTGGTCAATGCCAGGATGTGAGTTTGATCCCTGGTACTAAAAAACAAAACAAAACAAACTCTATTACTGAAATCATTTTTTTTTTAAATGCTGGGTATTGAATCCAGAACTTTATATGTCCACCACAGAGTAATGTCTCCAACTCAAATTATAACTAAAATCCTGATGTTTTTCATTATACCAGTTTAATGGCAGCAGAAACAGCTTCCTGATTAATATTACTCAGAAAAACAGTTCCCAAGATTAATACTTCTATTCATATTTTACCTGTCTCATTGGTCATCTAGATCAGCTCTTAAACAGGGACTTAACAGGGACTTAAATAAAAGTCAGTATTAGGCTAAATCCACATCACAATTGTGCAATGCAAGTGAGCAGAACCTTTAGGTCTGAAGACCTAACAGTTCACCTAGTAACAGCTAAAATTATTTATAATAGGGAATCTCCTAGGGCTCTCATCCAGCCTCGAAGACGTCAGATTGATTTTTTTAAAAAAGGCCTTTCTCAAGAGGTTTACTTCTTATTTAGTTCTCATGGCCTCCTACTCTTACTGATTTCTAAGTTACTCTTACTGAGTTCATATTTCCTAAAAATTCATAATAATGCCCAGAAATGGTCTAGAAGATGGAAAAGGTACGGGTATGTGCTACTGTTGACATAGTCCCAATGTCCCCAGGAGACCAGGTCAGCCCGGGACAGTTTTTTGCATCCTATTTTAGAATCCAGAACAGGATCAGGTTTTTGGCAGTCTGAAGAAGGAGAAAAACCCAGCGCTGGGCCAGATTTCCACCAGGAAGTCCTGTGTTTTGCTTGGCTAATATTCTTTCTTAAAAACAAGAAAGAATGTTCATCTCTTACTGGAGAGATAGCTCTGTGGCAGTGTTTGCCAGCGTGTGTTAGGTGCTGGTTTTGATCATTACCACCAGAAAAGGCAAACCAAAAATTCTTCTGTGAAATTGTGATAACATTTTCCTCTGTGGTCCACACTTTACTGGATGATATATTGGAAATACTCTGATTGCTTTTTTTTTGGTACCTGGGATCTCTAAATGATTGTTAAACAAGTTAATGGGAGAACAGGTAATAGGTCTTTGGGTCCTGGCCTGAAATTATGAGACAATTGCAGAGGTTATATTTTAGCATTATTTGGGTTCATATCTGTGCAATACACTAGATAATCATTTAAAAAATTTTTTTGTGTTACTAAAGCTCAGACCCAGAAATCCAGTACCACTGAACTACATTCTCTGCCTTTTTTCTTTTTCTTTCTTTTTGTACTGGGAATCAAACTTAGGACCTTGCACTTGTCAGGCAGGTGCTGTGCCACTGAGTAGCCTTTTCTATTTTTCATTTTTATTTTTTGTCCAGAGCCAAGCCTTTTTTATTTTACATTTTGAGACAAGGCCTTGCTACTAAATTGCCCAGATTGGCTACAAACTTGTAATCCTTTTGCCTCAGTTTCCCAAGTAGCTGAATTTCGTATGTGTGCCACCATGCCAGGCTGGATGAAAATTTTTTATTTTGCTTTATTCATCTTTGTATCTTCCACAGAATTAGTTTTTGAGAAACATATGTTGAGAATCTGTTCTGCTCAGAAGTCATATAGGAGTCACATTTTAAGTTTTCTTTTTTAGTCAGTTAAAAAATTAATTTGTGGTACTAAGAATTGAACACAGGGTCTTTGCATTGAGCTATATCTTAGGTATTTTTTTAGTTTTTTGTTTTGAGATATAGTCTAAGTCACCAAGTTGTCCAATTTGAGATCCTTCTGCCTCAACTTCCCAGAGTGCTGGGATTACAGTCATGCACCTAAATTTTAACTGGGAGAAAGTCTATCTTTAACATTAACAAACGTTTATTGAGTTCTTGCTATACAGAGTACTGTGAGAAACAGGAAGTATAAAAAGTTGGGCCAGGATTAGTTTTATGGGGAATGAAAATTTGGAGCTGATTTTTTAAAAATTAAAAATTAGGGTCAAAAATCAACCGGGCTTGTTAGCTTATAGAAAGGCTATAATCAAAAGGAAAAATGCAAGAGTGATCACGGTATGTTTCACAAGCATTGGTTAAGTGACAATGACTCTGTAGTACAGGTTGCACCAAGTACATAGGGATGTGGAACAAATGCTGAGTGTACATCAGTGGTAGAGCACTTGGCTAGCATGAGTGAGACCCTGGGTTTGATCCCTAGGATTGAAAAAAGAAAAGCAGTAAAATACACTCAACATTACTAAGACAATTATAATTTAAATTTTAAAAGACTGACATTCCCAAGTGATAATGAGAATGTGGAGAAATTGAGATCATCATACTTTGTTGGTGGGATAATATAAAATGAAACAGATACTTTGGAAAATGTTTTTTGAGTTTCTTTAAAAATTCATCATAAAGCTGGGGATATAGCTCAGCAGTACAGCACCTGCCTAGCAAGCATGAGGTCCTGAGTTCGATTCCAAAAAAAAAAAAGAAAAGAAAAGAAAAGAAAATGACGCAGCAATTTGGCTTCTAAGTACTGGCCAAGAGAAATGAAAATATATATGTACACAAAAAATTGTATGTTCATAACAGCATTATTTATATTCACCAAAAAGTAGAAACAGTTCAAATGTACATTAGTTGATGAATGGATAAACAAAACTTTATATTTGCATACAACAAAATGCTATTCAGCACTAAGAAGAAATGAACAACCCACAAATTGTGGCATATGCTTGTAATCCTAACACTTGGGGTGGGGGTGGGGGCCCTGAAGCAGGAGGATCACAATTTTCATCTCAGCCTGGGCAGTTTAGCAACTTAGTGAGACCTTGGCTCAAAATAAAAAGTAAAAACAGCTGGGGGATGTAACCCACTGAGAAGGTCCCAGGCTTAATCAATTCTTAGTACTGGAAAAAAACAAAACAAAACAAAAAAAAAGAATGAGCTACTATACAACATGGATGAACTTCAAAAACATCATGCTAAGTGAAAAAAGTCAGGCACAAAAGATTCTATTTACATGCAATGTAGGATTCCATTTATATAAGTTCCACAAAAGGCAACTCTGTAGGGACAGAAAGCTGATTAGTAGTTGTCTGGGCTTGGGGATGGGAGCAGAACTGACTGCAAATGAGCACAAGGAAACTTTTTGGGGATGAGGGAAATTTTCTAAATACCATCTTGTGGTGGTGGTTGCACAACCCTGCAAATTTACTCAAAATCATTGAATTGTCTACTTATATTAGGTGAATTTTATGAATTGTAAATTATATACAAATAAAACTGTAGAATTAAAAAAAAAGACAGGTTAAAAATCAAATCCTGGCTCTACCACTATCCAGCTGTGAGACTTGGACTAGTTATTTTGGCTCTCTTGTCTTCCATTTTCCTATCCTTATAAAACAGGAATGATAAAAATAGTACCATTGCTACCCAATGAAGTCTAAGTAAGGTCATACAGTAAAGTGAGTAATGCATAGTAATTACTCAGCGAAGGTTAGTTCTTCCTTTTCTTAGCATTATGGGAGATAGGAGTCTGCCTATGAATACCTGCCCCGTGTTGGGGGGTGGGCATGCCAACTAGGGTATGATCTACTTGATGCAAACTGTGGGGCTTGTATTTATTTACAAGAAAATGCATCTAGAAAAGAATTCGATATTTTTTGAGCAGATGAAACACAGAAGAGGCAGGTGGCAGTAAAAACATAGAAGAAAACTGCAGATAGGCAAATGATAAAGAAAGACAGGAAGTGAAGGATGACTACAGCTGTACTGAAAACTCTTCTCTAAATTAGACTTGTATATAGGTTTTAAAAAGTTACTTAATTGTATTTATTCATTTATTCCTTCATTCATCCATTCAACAATATGTACAAATAACAGATTATAAGAGTACCTGCTACATAGCATTGTCACAAATTGAATTAATCCATTCTGGTACAGTTTGTTTGGGATGCATTGTATATCGTCTTAAGGAATTGGAACTGGAGCTTCTAAAACTTGTTTTGAATCCATTAATATTAAGAGTTAGTAGTTAATTGGCAGCTCAGAGTTGTACTCCAAGACCTCATCATAAGTAGAACCAAGAACTTATTGCCACTCTATACTTTCAGAAACCTGACTAAAACAAAACAAAAAAACCAAAAACTTCATGAAGAAAATGAAATAAGTTCATCTATTCCTTTTTAAAGATCTGTGGTTCTTACCCATATTTAAGTCTTGGACTTCTTTGAAAAACAATTTTTTTTTTTTTCAGTACTGGAGATTGAGGCCAGGGCATTCGTACTGAGCCACAATCCCAGAACTTTTTATTTTTTATGTTGAGACAGGATCTTTCTCATCAGCTCAGGTGGGAATCTAACTTTTGACCCTCTCACCTCAGCCTCCCAAAGTGCTGGTATTACAGGCATGTGCCACTATGCCAGACTTTGTCTGAAATTTAATGGAAACTTTACAACAGTAGTTTTCAAACTAAAAAGTCTTTAAAAAATAAGGAGCTTGTGTTTATATGGGATATATTAATCAATAATTATTAACATTAGAAATAAAACAAAACAACAATGAGCTTCTTCAATGGTTTTCTGAAACAGGATCTCACTGTGTAGTTTAGGCTGTCTTCGAACTCACAATGATCTTCCTGCCTCAACCCCCTCTCCCCCAGTACTGGGATTACAGGCACGCGCTATCATGACTAGCTAATAATAATCTTCTTATGTTTTAACTTAAATACCATATTTTTATTAAAAGAGATGTATTTTTTCAAAGCAATAAAAAATAGGGATAGCATTGACAACACATTTTTATAGATTTCCTACATGTCTGCTTTAGCTAGATTGGCATATCTGCAACTAGTCTACAACATGTTGCTTTACTCAAAGCACTTGGAGAAAATTTAGCCTATAGTGGTACACAGTTGGGAAAAGAAGTTTTTAGATAGCCTTTTCAGATAATTGTGGGTATATTTTGATACTACATGGAAACTCAACAGGTGCTAATTTATTTTTCAGTGCTGAGGACTGAACGCAGGCCCTGTATGGTAAACAATTGTTCTATCACTGAGCTATACACACAACCCCTCAATAAATGGTAATTCCTTAAAAGTTAGTTGAAAAGAGGAATCTAAAACTATATTAATGAACATTTTGTCCTCCACCTCATTAAAATCCATTGGTATTCTTGCTCTTTGAATGGATCTTTTACCTAAGCATGACTTAATATATGCATCACTGATTTGAAAAATATTGCTTCACTGAGTTATGTAAATCTTCAAATAGTGACACATTTCATTATACAATATCAAGTAAGTGCATGTGTGCACGTGTACATGCATGTGTATATGTGTGTATGTGTGTGTATGAGTTTTTTAAATTTGTTTTTGCTGTGCTGGGATCAAACCCAAAGCCTGCTAGGAAAATGCTCTACCACTGAGCTAACCCTAGCCCTCATCACACATCAAAACATCACATTCATTATTATTAGAATGTCTTTTAAGTATTGAGAAGCTGTCAGGCTCACACGATGGGAAGAAGCTTTATAAAATTCTGATTTTATCATCAGCAAGAAACATTGTCAGTTATTTTCCTTAAAGTGGAATCTTGCTTTGCTCACTTTCAGGGAAAATTTCAGTCAAATGTCCAAATCTGAGTGGTCATAGTTTGTCTGTTAATCATTCTTTCTTTTTTTTTCTTTTCTTTTTTTTTTTAATCAGTACCGGAGAATGAACTCAGGACCACGCGCTTGCAAGGCAGGCACTTAATGCCGCTGAGCTAAATCCCCAGCCCCTAATCATTCAAATAAAAAGGGTAGTCAACGAGAAAAGTAGCTAGCTTAGTTAATAGCTCAATGAATCATGCAAATGTGTGTTTTTGTTTTTGTTGGACATTGAACCCAGGACTTAGTACATGCTCTACTATTGGGCTGCATGCCCCACTCTGCACAAATGTTTTTCCTCAAGACAACCATCCATCATCCTTAGATACACAGCTGAAATGTTTCTACACATGTCCCATTTGTCATACCAAATATGTAATTTAAAATATGTATTGAGAGATAGAAATTTTAAAAATTAATCTTTTTCTACTTCATCAAGGATATTCTTAAATAAAACTGTATTTATTTATTTATTCATTTATTTGCAAGCGAATGGCGGTAAGATATACCATGCTTGATATAGCATACCAAATATTCATGGTAGCACTACCTGCCAAGGCACTAGAGCTTTGCTTTTGCACTATTAGTGCAATGTCAACACAGTAAAGAAGGCAAATAACCTCTTGGCATTATGTATATCCGTCACTCTCTCTCTGAATGCCACTACTATATAGCCTTGCTGCATAAAGTACGTTCTGAAATTTAGCAGCAGTGGTTTTACCTGGAAGCTGGTCAGAAATGCAAATTTTCAGGCCTAACCCCACATATCAGCTGCTGCATTTTAATAAAATTTTTAGGTGTTTTGTATTCATTTTCACTTTGCACATTAAAATCACTTGGTGGGGCCGAGGGTTTAGCTCAGCAGGCTCAAGTGCCTGCCTGGAAAGCACAAGGTTGTGAGTTTGATCCCCAGTACTGCCAAAATAAATAAATAAATAAAATAAAAATAAAATCATTTGATGAGCTTTTAAAAAACAGCCATGCCCAGGTTCTCCCAAGCCACTTAAATTAGGATATTTAGGCACCTTAGTACTGTATTGTTTTCGGGTTTTTTTTTTTTAGCTCTCCTGGGTGATTCTAAAGTACGGTTAAATTCAGAACTTCTGCTCTAGACACCCCCTACCCTGCAAAATGTATATACTCATGGAAAGAATATTTATACATAAAATTTCAGAGACTTCATTTTTTGTTCAGTGCTGGCGATCACACAAGCTAGGCAAACACGATGCTACTGAGCTAAACCCTAGGTCCAATTTCAGAGAATTTAGGATATCTTCAGTGCTGCTCATGAATATAAAATTGAGAACTTTTACACTATATTTTAAAATAAATATGTCTTGTGGGTCAAATAAAGTCAGGGGAGAGTTGTTTATTTTTACAGATTAATAATCATTACCATACATTATCTTTATTGAACAGAACTTAGCTATAATTTTTTGGCTTTTATTATGGATGGTGTAAGAAACAATCTTCAAAATTTCTCTTCAAGTATACCATAATGTTTTTGTTTGTTTGTTTGGTTGGTTGGTTGTCTTGAGACTGGGTCTTGCTATACAGTTCAGGCTGGCCTTGAGCTCCCTTTAAAGCTCAGGCTGGTCTTGAACTTGCAACAATCCTCCTGCCTCCTGAGTACTGGGATTACAGGCATGCGCCATTATGCCTAATTTACTATAATGTTGTGAATGTGTTGTAGAATGTGATGTTGTTCACAAGATTTGCTCTCTGAAAGAAGGTATAGGAAAGATTTAAAAGTCTTGTTTTCATGAAAAGTGATTTTCTTTAAGTAGGCTGTTTTTGCTTATGAGCTGTGCAAATCTTGTTCTAATTGCTTTCTTGTATTTTTGTTGGTTGCCAGAAATATTAAAGTCAAAATTTTGTTTTGCTCACCTTAGCACATCCAGAACCTCACTATAGGCATTTTGTGGGAACCTCATTTCTGGGTCCATTTTACTTTCTTGCCTTTATATTCCCTTTCCTTCACTCACCCACCCTCCTTCCTCTTCTTTCTTTCCTCCTTCTTTCCCTTCCTCCCCTTCCTTCCTTCCTTTGGTACTACAGATTGAACCCCGAGTCTTTGCACTAAACTATCTTTTAATTTTATTTTTGTTTTGAGATAGAGACTCACTAAATTGTCCAAGTTGGGCTGAGACTTGTGATACTTCTGCCTCAGCGTCCCAGGTAGTTGGGATTACGGGTGTGCATCATGGCACCAAGCTCCTTCATCTCGGTTACACTTGTTGTATTTTGTCTTGCTACTTTTTTTTTTTTTGCATCTTTTTAAGCCACTTTTTTCCACTTGCAAGGAAACAAATTATAAATAAATGATTTCCAATAATATAAGGCAGGACTAGGGGTGTAAACTCAGAGATAGAATATTTACTTAGCACATATGAGGCCCTGGCTTTAATCTCTAAGACCAAAAAAAGAAAAAGAAAAGAAAAGAATAGAGAAAAAAGAGAAGAGAAGAGAAGAGAAGAGAAGAGAAGAGAAGAGAAGAGAAGAGAAGAGAAGAGAAGAGGGAAGGGGAGGGGAGGAAGCAGAAGAGAAGAGAAGGAACAGAGGCAGGTCTGTAAATCTCCATCTTGGGAATCTCTATCAAAGGCAGAATCAGGTATTTTATGTAAGTGTTCATATACTTTTTAACAATCAGGCGATAAATATTAAGCACTTGTCTGTCAGCCTCTAGGCTGAGCAGCGTATCAGAAAATGGAGGATCCTCACAGAAAAGCATGAAGAAAGGGAACAAATAAGTCCTCCAAGTAAGAACAGAAAAAAAATTACAGGTGGCTTTAAAATCCTTATAATCTTTGGCCTAGTGATGCTCTTTCTGAAAATTAATCCTAAGAAAATAATTTAAAAGGGAAAAAATACATGTGAAGATACATTACCTTATAATAGTGACAGCAGTGCTTTTTGCTTTTGTCTTTGGACTGGAGATCAAACCCAGGGTCTCATGTATGCTAGAAAAGTGCTATAGCACTGAGTTACATCCCCAGCCCTTTTAAAATTTTATTTTGAGACCAGATTTCACTAAATTTCCAAAATTGGTCTTGAACTTGCAATCCTCTTGCCTCAGCCTTCTAAATAGCATCACAGGCAAGCACATGCCCTGTGGAAACACATTTCTCAAGCAAGGATGTTAGGTGGTGACAGCTATTTCTCAAAGAGGTATGATGGTTAAATGGAATAATGCATGCAAATTCCTTAGTATAGTGCAAGGCACAAAATACTGCACATGCGTGATAAAAGGTGGCTGCCTAGTCTCAACGCTAACAACCTATACTTCTACAGAACCAGTCTCTCTCCCAACCCCTCATACTTATATTTAACAGAGACCTGTAACCTTGAAATGTTGCCTTAGGAAGGCAGTGGATTCATCCCCAACCCCTGCTTCTTATACTCAAGGAGGTGCCTGCCACCTCAATTCCCTAAAACGTCTACTTTATTATTTGGAAGTTGGCCATTCAACCTCATGCTGGAATGTGTTCTGAAAGTTATATAACCACTTGGAAGTCTCATTGTGTGGGAGATTGAACCATGGGTCTGGTGGCATGGCCAAATGACTAGTTTAAATTGATTAGAATCAGTCAGTCATAGTCCAGTATAAAAGATTTTATTTTATCCCATCCTCCTTTGAAACTCTAGCTCCACAGAAAAAGTATTCTCGAGTTCAATTTCTAATGAGGCACAGCCTGAGAACGTAACTCAGTGATAAAACTCTTGCATAGTATGCATGAGACCCTGTGTTCAATCCAAAATACTGCAAAAAGATTAAAAATTAAAGATGTATATGGAGAAAGAGAGAGAGAGAGAAGAAAAAATTTCCGATTGATGTAAGGTGTTAGACTTCCCCATTAAGTAGGGAGCCACAGCACCTCTAGATAGTTGGAGAGCACATGATACCCAGTAGGTAGGGCCTATACCCCTTTCCATCTTGAAGAAGGAATAGAAGACAGAGACTTCCATTCCCTCGGCACCCATAAAAAATTATAAAGATTTGTGTCACTGGGCAGGGGTGGAGGAGATGAAATAGGAGATTAAGGCATTGCAAGACCTGTTAGTTACAAGATCACTTGCATAGAACAGTTCCCAGAGCCCTGCATATGGCCCACTCAGGGGAACTCCAGTGGGTTTTCAATATGATGGCCCAGACCTGATGTCAGCCTGAGGAGTGGGATTTCAGCACTTCCTCTCAGAACCCGGATGTAGAAGTTCTTGGAGGTTTTCTCAAGATTTGGACAGTATGAAAGAAAGGCAGCCATGAGGAACTGGTGCTGTCATAATTTCCCATGATAGCTATGCTGTGATCCCAGGTGCAGCATGTACTTTTTTATCTTTCTCTCACCCTCTTTTTCTGCAGCCCAACTCACTCTGCAGAGCCAGTTTCTCTTTCATTCTTCACTTTCTTGAATAAATTTTGACCCTGGAAAAAGAAAAGAAGAGAAAAGAAAAGAAAAAAGACAAGCTATAGCTCAGTGATAGAGTAATTTTATAGCATGTTCAGGGCCCTGAGTTCAATCCCAAGTACCAAAACAAAACAAAACAAAACAAAAACACGACAAACTCTTCTAATTTTATTGTTCTACTTTTCAAAATTAAATTTCAGGGCCGGGGGTTTAGCTCAGTGACTAAGTACCTGCTTGGCAATTGCCAGGTTGTGCGTTCAATCCCTGGTACCAAAAAAAAAAAAAATCAAATTTCAGTATGGGCCTATTCCAGAAAATGTGGACAAGCAACAAAATTTTTAAAATTTAAAATGACCTGTAACCAAAGTATGCATAACCATAAGTATAAAGGGTCTGTGGAAAAAATTTATGGAACATGCATACAAAGAACTACCACATATCAATTAATTTTTAAAAAGAGGAGACAAAATCAAAATATTACATTGCACATAGAAGTCAGTTTTTTAAAGTACAAGTATACTTGTGGGGAAATGCTCTTTTTCCTAGATAAAGAGAAAATAAATGTTTCTTCATTGTTCATGGACCATTGTTCATGGTCTTCTGCTGTGGTTTTCACTTGACTAATGGCAGTAGCATCCACCTAGCTGCCAAAACCAGAAAATTGAAAGCTACCTTCAAACATTCCCTGTGTCTCACTACTGCTGCTAATAGGCAACTTTATTCTCTATTTCTTTTTCTGTTGCACTCAAGTAGATTCTTTGTGACTCTTGCTTATATAATCACAATACCATTAAAGATCCCCAGAATTTTACAATCCACTTCCTGTAACATCTTTCATGTTGCCTACAGAATTATCAAATCTAGAGACAAAAATTACGGGTTATTTTTCAGCTGTTGACTGCTTAGCCACACAGGAAAGTTTAGTTATGTAAAAACACTGAAAATGCCATCCATTTTCTTACATTTTTTCTTTTGCATATTGTAACTGCTTTCTTCTCTGCCAAGAAAATCCTTTTTTTGTTTTTTGTCTTTTTGAGACAGGGTCTCACTATGAAATTCAGGCTGGCCTTGAGCTCACTTCATAGCTCAAGCTGGTCTCAAACTCTCAATAATCCTCGCCATCATGCCCAGCTCCATTTTCATCCTTAGCACAGCTCAAATATCACTTTTTTATACTTCTGCCGGCATTATTTTACCATTCTCTATTCTTCCCAAAATATTTTGCACATACACCTTTTATGATGTTATACTATACAACTTAATAATGCTTGCAATCTACCTATTTCTCCCAGTTTATCTTACTTTGCTTTGTTTTCTTCTACCCTTCCTTCTTCCCTCCTCTCTTTTCTTCTTTTCTTCTTTTCTTTCTTTCTTTCTTTCTTTCTTTCTTTCTTTCTTCTTTCTTTCTTTCTTTGGAGATGCCATTTTACTGTGTTGTCTAGTCTGGTCTCAAATCATGCCTCAGGTAATCATCCTGCATTAGCCTCCCGAGTGCTAAGATTACAGGTGTGTGATTCCCATGCTCAGCTCACTCTTTTAAATCATTTTTTAACTTATTAATTTCCAGTTTTTGCAAAAGGGGAAAAGTACTATTATGAGAAATAACAAATGTGTTTTATATATCAAGCAGGTGTTTACATACCAATAAAATATCTGTGCTTGCATTCAAATTTGAGTTTGGATGAAGTCAAAGGACAGAAAGTGAAAAGAAACGTTTTATCTTTTGCAACCATTTAATTGATCTTGGGATACGGTCATTCAGTTTTACTGAAACAAGTTATTCTTGAAAAGATTTTTTAAATCTACATTTAAGATACAGTAAACATTTGGATTGTTTCCTAGTAAGGTGTGGAGTACAGGGACTGCACTGTCAAAAGGGATCTGACAGCTGGGCGTGGTGGCTCATGCCTGTAATCCCAGCACTCAGGAGACTGAGGCAGGAGGATCGTTGCAAGTTCGAGACCAGCCTAGGTTACAAAGTGAGCTCAAGGCCAGCCTGAACTGCATAGTGAGACCCTGTCTCAAAAAGACACACACACACAAAAAAAAGAGATCTGATGTTGTAAAAGTCATACATATACTCCAGTCTCTCTTGAGAACATACAAATTTTTCCCTTTTCCTAAAAGTCATGTTTGAAAGCTGTTTTTGTTTGTTTTGTTTTGGTACCAGGAATTGAACCCAGGACTTTGCATTTGCCAGACAGGCACTGTGTCACTGAGCTACATCCCTGGCCCAATAGTTGTATTTTTGCAGCTTTCACTGTAAAATGAGGATGCTGCATGACCTAATCCCTAACTTCTTCAAGTTCAAAAATTCTGTTAGCCAAGTAACCATTAATTTTAAATTTAATGTTTGTTATAACATACTAATTTCAGGCACAAATACTGGAATAAACAACATCTGTGCCCTTTTTTGTGCTGGGGATCAAACCTAGGTCCTCATGCATAAACTTGAGCTACAATTTTAGCCCCTTTCTGTGTCAGAGCTTTAGCCTCTTTCTGTGTATAGTGCACTTCCTAAAATATAAATATTAATTATATGTCATGCATATATAACATATATGCTTCCCTTTGCATTTTATCATGTCCCTTGCAGCTTAGAGATGCAAAGCAATCTCATTATCTCTCAGATACATTTCCCACCATTGTCATTTGAAGCCTATGTTCTTCCATCATATTACCTTTTACTTCTCCCCAACATGGCTTTGTATAAACTCCAAAGGCATGTTTCTACATTTGTTGCAAATTTTGGAAATCTGGTGTTTTCCAATGCCCCCCAATCTTTTTTTTTTTTTATTGGTACTGGGGTTCAAACTTACAACTGCGTTCTTGCAAGGCATGTGCTTATGCCACTGCAATGCCCCCCAATCTTATGATGGAAGGGCTTACGAAACTTCCATTCACATCGATGGACCACCTAAGTTTCCATTTTTAAAGTTTTTTGTCTTACACCATTCCAATAGCTTTCCTTTCCTTTCCAAACATACAATGTCCTACTAGGCTTACACCTTAGACTTTTTCCCCCTACCTGAAACTTCTTCTATCCTCATAATAATCTGAGCTTTCCATAGCATTCTCTGACTCCAACATTCTTTTCTTCTAATTGTATTAATCATCTTTCCCATTGCTGGAAAAGAATACCTGACACCTACAACTTAAAGGAAGAGAGATTTTGACTCATTTCAGAGGATTCAATCCATGGTCAAATGACTCCAAGGCAGAAGCATCAGAGTAGAGAGGTGCGGTAGAGCAGGGTGCTCTCTAGAACAACACTGGAGAGAAAGGTACTATCGAGGACTTGGTCTAGATCCCCAATCTCCCAAATGAGTGTATGGTGAAGGCTTAAATAAATGAGATAAATGGTATGATTTTAGGGCTCCAGGAGGATCGAAACCCTCTGCAGAGTTTGGGAACTTTGTGGCTAAGACAGGGGATGCCTCTGGGCAGCTTGTATTTATTATGTTTTTCAAACAGCGGAAGAAACTGAACAGACCTTGGGAGTGGTTCAAGGGCTTTGCAAGTAATAAATGATGTTGACAAGGAGAAGTGTCTTAGGAGATCTCCATGTTGCATTTCACTACAGGAGTGAAATGCCTGAGGCTACAGTCTTTGTTTAGTTAATTGGAGTTGAAGCCAGGTGACCTCAGCTGTTATTTTATCTTGCCCTGGCCATGCAGCAGCCCTGCATGTGTTCAATTTCTAGTTTCAAGGGCTCCCAACATATTCCTCCTTTTTGTTTAGTCGTTGAACAGGGTGGGTGGTCAGTTGAAGCTTGGAGAAGCTGTTAGGAAACTCTCACAATTTAAATCCTGTACAGTCCATCCATCTATAACAACAGTTAGCTACCAGTGTAGCCAGCAATTGTCAGAAAGTGTTAGTGATTTTAGACTTTTTTACAGCTAACATTTTACATAGCATTGCATTATACCTTTTGAAGTTATACTTTTCTACAGGAGATTCAAGATCAAATTAAGATGAGACCTGCATTAGATACAATCAGTTTTTTGTTATCTAGCAAGGTCGGTTAAGTCTCATCAGGAATTGCCTTGGAACCATGCATAGCACCTCTTGGCTCCACAGTCAGTGCCAGCCATTAGGATGAATCACAGCCATTGCTTGACCAAGTTGCTTTCCATGAAAGCTTGGGAGATTTTTTTTTCTCCTGGTGACTCTCCTTAGGCACACCATTTATCAAAGATCACTTTCATCTGTAGTCTCATAATCTTCCTGATCATAAGATAAGAGATTCACTGAGTATTTTTGGATGATGCAAGCAGAGGTTCTTTTATGTCCTGGGTCTTCATTGACCTTAAAGGGCTGGGGCCAAAATATTGGCTATCCTTGTAGCCCATCTGTTTCTCTAATTTTTCATCTCTAAACTTCAGTTGTTGAACATCCAGAAGAAAAGACTGATTACAATACGGTGTATTAGAAACAGTAAGCTTAAGATTACTATTTTAGCTAAATATGAAACACTTTTGAACATTAAATGAAACTTATTTTCTATTAACCATGAATATTTTAACATTTGAATGCCTATAGTGTTAACAGTTACATATTTTACACAGAAAATCAGAAATCAAAACCATATATAACATTATAGCATAACAATCATGACATTTTGTAATATATCCAAATTTTTATTTTGACATAAAATATCCCTTTTAGTCAATCATCCCTATCTAATACATAAGAAGCTTTTATCTAACTTATTGACCTTAGGTGGAATGTGAACCTCATAAGTTTCTGGTACCAGCAGAGGTCTGAATATAAAACAAAAGTTTATTACCATAAATAATTCCCATTTTACAATTTGGAAAACCAGCATATCTGGAAGCATGAGTACATTAATATATCAGGAGGTTAATAACAATCATTTGTCATAGCCATATGAAACCTTTGTATCCAAGCATTTTTAAATCAAAAACCTTATTGTATTATTTCTTTTGATGATGACCAATGTGAACATATTACAATAACATATTTTGTAACTTTAGTTAGGGTGTCTCCAGAAAGGCTGTGGAAATCACTGGGGCCTCCAATTAATAAACAAGAACTGGTTAAAAATATTACCAGGCAGCTGCTTTCTTATTTATCAATCAGAGTCCTGGCCAATAATCCCAACCCCAAGGGATTTGGTTCACTCATCTTAATAAAATACTTTTTTGTTTATTTTTATTTATTTTAAATTTTTAAATTTTTTAAAAATTTTCAATGACTGATGAAAACCCAATCATAACAGTTATTTTTTTAAACAATGAGACTCTCAAGTCCAAAATAAACACCAATATATATTACATTTATATATGCAATCTTTGTGTTATTTGGACCAGCTGGCAACCCAGGTGGGAGTATGTTCTGTAAATCTATAACCTTAACAAACCTTTGGGGCCGGGAATTTAGCTCAGTGGCATAAGTGTCTGCCTTGCAATCACAAGGTCGTGAGTTCGATCCCCGGTACAAAAAACAAACAAACAAACAAACAAACAAAAAACCCTTTGATCAAATGATCCAAAAATGCAAAAGAAAAAGGAAAAGAGAAAAATCGCTGAGCTCAAAAAAAAGGAACAGCTGTTTACAGAGTGGACAAATGGACAAACATGGACAGACAATTTGATAGATGATCTTTACAGATTCAGACAAACACAGAACCAGGCACACAGTTTGTTGAGGTCTGTGAGAACTCTATAATTTCCAAGGGGGCTATTTATTATACCTCTTTGTTGAACTAGTTTGCTTCTTACACCCTATGTTCCAGGGGCTGGGACACAGTTCACCTCCAGCACCCCATGGACCTCAGGGCGTTTCTCAGGTGCTCCATGCCACTCCTGTGTGGACATATGTGTTTTCAGCTCCACATGTGTGAACCATCACTAGCTCATTTGACTTCCAGCACCTGCTCACAAACAGAATGGACAAACAGACTGGCAAACATTTTACAAATTAGAGTGCACTCAAATATATTTTCAGCCAAATTAAATTACAATCTTTTTTTTTTTTTTATTGAACTCATGACTTCGAGCTTGCCAGGAAGGCGCTTGTGCCACTGAGCTAAACCCCCACGATCATTTTTTATAAATTTAAATTTTACAACTATAAATTGACTAGTCAGGTTTATTACAAGTCAATTAGCAGAGATCTTGTATAGGAGGATTTAGTAAAGACAAAATCTTATCTATCTTAAGGATACTAGTAAGTTGTGTGTCCCTTTCTTTCATTAAACTTTCCATTTGGTTATCTTTATATGCTTATCACCTATTTAGACCTTTGGTTTTGTTTTTGGTTACCATCTCCTGGGCATTCTGGGTCAATTAAGATTGGTTTTAGTTTCATCCTTTTCTGTCAGTTGTGTAGTTTCTGAGGCATCCCTGTCATAGGACTGAGTATCAGTTTCTGGAGAGGTGGAATCAACTCCTTCTCTGGGTTTGGGTCCAAGATACAGCCAGATAGTACACTCTGGCACCCAGATAGGCCACTCCATGTTCTCTGGAAAAACACAGCATATCCTCAACCCCACATTAGCACTGGACTGGGTGCTTTTATTGTCCAATATGAAGATCTTTCCAACAGACTTCATTTTTAGCTTTTATTTGATTGCATCATCTTTCTGCTGCAATAGTTTTATCTTTATTAGAATTTAAGAATTTTTAAATAGCACATATGACCAAGTGAACTTTATTATGAGGTGAACTCTCCATTTTATTTTTTGAAATTAAAACTGTGAGTACATTTAACTAGTTTTAGACCCAAAGATTATAAGGCATTTTTGTGGTAAGGTATAGAGAAAAAAACCTCCACATTTGTATTTAGGCACCTTGGGCTCTCTCTTCCTGCGGCAATATGCAGGTCGTGCTCTTGTTCTGGCCTGGAGGCCCCTTTATTATTGGGGATCCTGGCACCAGTGCAGTGTAAACTTTTGATGGATAAAGCATGTGTGCAGGTGATGAGCAAAACTGGGATGGCTCGGGCAGGCCAGAGCCGTGTCCCACTTCTCTGGAAACATGTCCCATCTTCCCAGCCCTGGGCCCAGTGCTGCAGTGCTGCTGCCAGCGGGCCAGACATTGAAAGGCTTGGTAGGCCCCTTCAGAGTTTGCTCCTCAGCGTATGGGAGGCAGGACTACAAACCCCAACTCCAAGATGCCAGCTCTGACTCACCAGGCCAGGCCAGGCCCAGGGAAAGTTCTCTGTGCCTTACACCATTTATGTGTACTTTTAAAGGCAAAAGTCTGGAATGGTTTTAGATGCCGATGGCTAGAAAGCAAATCTTGGGATTTTTTTTTTTCACCCATTGAAGGACTTTTCCTCTATACCATTGTGGCTACTATTCTAAATTGATCATAAGTTGGTAACTCAAAAGCAAGTTGATTGCATGTGGCTGCAAAGGCACCCTTTGTATACCTCCAAGTTAAATCAGTTTAGCATTTTTACTAGGGTGAGAAACATTACTCACACCTGTAGATTTGTAGTTGTCACCTCCCGAGGTCATGCCATAGGAGGATGGCGTTGGGCAATAACTGAAGCATTTGTTCCTGTGTCTAAAAGCCCTTTAAATGTTTTTTCTTTAATTATCAGTTCTATCTTGGGGTGGTCCTGTGTAATCTGTTGAACCCAATAAGTATCAGAAGATCCAAAATCCTTAGATACCCTTTCTTTATAGATTTTCCAATTTTTGTCAAGGGAAGAATAACCAATTGAGCAATGCAAGAATCTGGGGAGATTTGAACTGTGTTTTGAGTAGATCAAGCTGTAACCTTGATTTCCTCTTGCAGCTAAAACAACTATACTGTTTCTTTACCTCCCTTGTCTGGGCCAACCTCCAGGCTCGGGGAAGTTCTTTGGTTCCCTCCCTTGCTTGGGACTTGATTTTAAAATATTGCTCCAAGCCAGTTTCCTTGTGGCCATCCCAACAAGCCCACAATCTTCAAGACACTTCTTAATCAAAATCCACAAAAGAAGAGTACATAGTGGAATCAAGCATACAACAAAAAGTTCCATATACATTTGTGATTCTTTAGAATGTTTTTGTCCCATGTTTAACAACTGGTAAAATCGATACTCTATTTATTTATTTATTTTTTGCTTCTTATAAGCTGATTTTCCCTTTGAATTCTCTTACACCTGTTAGTCTCTTTGGCTTCTCTCAAGCCTATCTGTCTTTTTTTTTTTTTAATTTTTTATTTAAAGAGGGAAAAAAAGCAAAGCATAAAAAAAGGGTTGCTTGGTTTCCCAGTGCCCTAAGTCAAGCCTATCTGTCTTTCACTACCTATTCACTTCTCTCCCCTGTTGTGCCCAGATGGGAAATGTCCCCTCACCTACTGTTTCTTCTTACCCCAGTTGGTGTTCAAATCAGAAGTTATTGACTGTGAGCTCTGTAATGGACTCAGAACTGGAGGAATCAGATTCCAAGTGGAGAATGTCTCAGGAGAAAAGGTTTTTCCTGGGCTATGTGCCTTTTTAAGATTTTTTCCAACTTGTTTCCAGTTATCAATATCTATACTGCCTGGCAGAGGAAAACCTGGATTATTTTTGGTTACCTCTTTTAAAGTTTTTCTTTCTTTGGCACATAGTTTAAGCAGGCCTTGGAGTGTTTAAGCAGGCCTTGGAGAGGCTGTAAATACCTTTGTTCCTCAACCGAAAGTTTTTGCTTGTTTTTGTTGTTGTTTCTAGGAATCAAACTCACAGCCTTGAGCTTGCCAGGCATGCCCTCTGCTGTTAAGCCATATCCCCAGCCCTAGTTTTAATCCCAGATAAAACGGGTTGTTCACAAGACTCACCCTTGTTCTTCCCTCTCTTCTCTAGGGATTCCCTGTGAGGCTTTTTGTCCTGTGAAGACCTCCTAAGTACCCAGACTTTGTGTATCCAGACTTTCCACTTTAGGTGGACTTTAGGTTAAAATTCCTAGTCCAAGGATTTCAGGTCTCTGTTCCAAGCACCAGTTATTGGGGACCTGGCCTAGATCCCCAATCTCCCAAATGAATGTATGGCAAAGACTTAAATAAATGAGATAAGTGGTATGATTTTAGGGCTCCAGGAGGATCAAAACCCTCTATAGAGTTCAGGGACCTGGTGGCTAAACCAGGGAATGTCTCTGGGCAGCCTTTATTTATTATTTTTTTCAAACAGCGGAGGAAACTGAACAGACAGACCTTGGGAATGGTTCAAGGGCTTTGCAAGTAACAAATCACATTAACAAGGAGAAATATCTTATGAGATCTCCATGTTGCATTTCACTACAGGAGTGAAATGACTGCAGCTACAGTCTTTATTTAGTAAATTGCAGTTGGAGCCAGGTGTCCTCAGCTGTTATCTTATCTTGCCCTGGCCATGCAGCAGCCCTGCATATGTGTTCAATTTCCAGTTTCAACAGTTTCCAACAAGGTACCAAGTACCAAACATAGTACCCAAGGTCATGACTCTATAGCCCACTCAGACACACCCAGAAGAGTACTTTACTAATCCCATAAATTGCTCACAAACCAATCAGGTTGACAATCATTGTCATTCAATCTCTTGTTAACTTGACACCCAAACACATCTTCTTAAATCATACCTAATTTTCAAATAAATGTGAAATCATAATTCCACCTACCTAACATGATATGACTAGCCTCTCTACAATCAAAAGCATAATATCCTTCCCCAAAGACTCAACAGTCCTGGGCTGGAGATTTAGCTCAGTGGCTTAAGTGCCTGCCTGGCAAGTGCAAGGTCATGAGTTCAATTCCCCAGTACCAAAAAAAAAAAAAAAAGACTCAACAGTTCCAGCATTACTCAAAAGTCTAACTCTGAAGTCTTCTTTGAAATTCTAGGCAAACTCTTAACTGTTTGCTGAACATTCAAAATGTAAGTTGTATCTTCCCAATATACAATGGCAGGGTAAACATTCCCATTCCACAATGGAGGAATAGGAGGTTAGAAAAGAAAAGAACCAAAGCAAGACCAAAATCCAACAGAGCCAACATTAAGTCCTGTAGTTTGATGTCCAGAATCCAGGGAAAATGGTGGTAAGATGTGAGTTCTAAAGGGTTCGAGTCACCCAGACCCTGCATGAAGCCCACATAGCATTTTTCTTGGACTGCCTCCACTTGTTGCACATAATTTGCCTTGGAAGATAGTTCATGTTCTTAGCATCTCTGACTTCCTGGGGTTTCCACTGCACTTTTGGCTTCATTTCCATAGCTTCATGCATCGCCTTCTCAGGGAGACACTGCCTGGCCTGCCAAACCTTCCCTTAAAATCTGGGTAGAAACCTCCATGATCCTATAATTCTTGCATTGTTCATGCCTATAAAACCTGTATCACATAGATGGTGCCAAGTTACTGACCATGCTAGCTGTAGCCAGGCCCAAGGGGACCATGGCTACAGTAGGCTCATGAGTACCTGGTGGCTCATCACATGAAATGATTCACTGGGAACCAATTCCCTGGATACTCCTTGAGCAGGGAGCCTAGCAGCTCAATCTGCACATGAAAGATTTACATGTTAGGGATGAGCAGGGTCTGCTGATTCCTGACATGTCCCCAAGGTATCTGTCTGTACCTGTACAAAGTACTTTTTTGTTTTCTTAATGATGCTGATCTCTTCAGTAACCATCCCTCCTTGGGCCCCGGCTTTACTTGTTTTTCTTTATTTGCCAAAATTTAAGTTTTTTAGATTTTTCTACTTTTCTTTTTGCTCCTGACTCTCATTAAATCTGGCTAAAAGGGGCTAGTTGTACTTATGCTATAGCCAGAACATGGGGCTGCCTTGAAATTCAGCATCATGCAGTCTTAGGACATGGGCAAAATGTAGACAAGTTCGTTGCAGAATATAACACATATGGCCTCTAATCCAATTCCCAACAGAATCCTTTTCTCAGATGAAACCTCAAGAGCCTGGATTTTACTGCCTGCATTCTTACTAGCATTCTAGTTTTTTGAGCTCATAAAAAGAGTAGAGACCATTAGACTCTGAACTTCTGAGAGAGCAAGAAACTTTTGCTAAGACTTGTGAGAGAGCAGGAACATTTTGCAAAGGTAAAACTCACCTTTAAAGCCTCAGCACTAAGTGTAAGGCCTGGCATACAAAAGTAGCCTCACAATTATTTGTTGGATGAATAATATATTACATTCTGTCTGTATTACCTGGTATCCTCCCTTTATCAGTTTTCAATTTTCTCCTTCTCCTTCCACTTGCCTTCCCTTCTATTTTTCTGCCAACTCTCTTTCTGGTTTTTTCTTTTTCGGTTGTTGCTGTTGTTGTTGTTGTTGTTGTTAATGGTGCTCAGGATTAAACCTGTCCACCACAAACGCCAGGCAAATACCTTACTATGGAGCTAAACCCCCAGCTGTTTTTATTATTTCCATTGATCTGTTTGTCTTTCCTCTTGGCAATACCACACTTCCTTGGTTACCATAATTTTACAGTAAGTCTTTCCCTTTTATTCTAGTACAGGAGTTCGAAACCAAGGCCTGGCACATGCTAAAGCCACACTGGGCTACAGCCCCATCTCCTTGCTTTTACCTCTTCTCAATCCACTTGTCACCTTGCAGTCACTGTGATTCTCAAAAACACAAAGCAGATCATGTTACTTCTCTGATTTAAAACTTTAATGGTCTCTACTGCTCTAAAATGAATTCCAAGCTTCTATTTTTTCTTCCCTCTTGGTCTTTTTGAGACAGGATCTTGCTACGCAGTTCAGGTTGACCTTGAGCTCACTTTGTAGCCCTGGCTGGTCTCAAACTTGCAAGATCTTCTTGCCTCAGCCTCCCAAGTGCTGGGATTACAGGCATGCACCACTATGCCTGGCTTCTAAGCTTCTTAATATAATTTCCAGCAACTACATAACCGAGCCCCTCCCTCCCTCTCTAATCACATCATATATCACTCCTCTCTTATAATCTTCAGCCATTTATAACCTATTTATTTGTGTTGTGGCCTATTTTCTTGGCTTGAACATGCTTCACTTTTTTTTTTTTTTTTTTTGACATCGGGTCTTACTATGTTGCCCAGGTTAGTCTCAAAGTTCTAGGTTTAGGTGATCCTCTTACCTTACTTTCAGAGTGCTGGTATTACGGATAGGCATCTGATTATTCCACTAGGCTTGAAGATATATTTTTGTCTTTTAGATCTCAGCTCATATCACTCATTCAAAGAGGCATTTATTTAATACAGTTGTCCTCGACTGAGAATGATTTTTGTCTCCTAGAGATTTTACACTGTCTAGAACTTGTTTGTTTTTTTTTCAGTGCTGAGGATACAACCCCCAGGACCTCACACAATGCTAGGCAAATGTTCCTCAAGCTCCTCTATCACTGAGCTACAGCTCAAGCCTACAAACACATTTGATTGTCATGACTAGAGAGGATATATGTTACTAATATCTAGTGTGTACTAAACATCTGACAATGCACAGAATGGTCTTTTACAAGACAGAAACCTCTGAACCAAAATGTCAATACTGCAGAGGTTGAGAAACTCTACAAATATAATTGTAAATAAAACCCTACTTGGTTCTGTTTCATTGCTCTAATTATGTCCTCCACAGAATTTACAGCAATCTTAACTAATTCATTGTAGCACTAGGATGAATCCCAGGGATGATGCTCTACTCCCTAGCTACATCCCCAGTGCTTTGTATTTTTTATTTTGATGCAGGTCTTGCTAATATACCCAGGCTGGTCTTGAATTTGTGATCCTCCTGCCTCAGCCTACGAAGTAGTTAGGATTACAGGTGTGTATCACCATGCTCAGTATTTTTTTTAATTCTTTGTCCCACTAAAATATAACCTCTGTAAAGTCAAGATTCTTATTTGTCTTGAATCCTGCTGAATGAATAAATGAATGAGTTCCTTGCACCTGTAACTACTAATTTCCCCACCAATCTGAAGTTTTATTTTACAAATTAATTCATTTCTCATAAAAGCATCTATTTTAACCAATATATTTGGAGCATCAACTATGTATTAAGCATTAGCTAGGTTCTGGGTATATAATAAGAAATGGCTATTGATATGAAAGGTCAAGTTTTGGTTGGGAAGGATTACATATCATAAAAAGGCCACTTATACTTTGCAGTGGTATGGGAATTCAAGAGAATACAAGGTATTTACTTTTGTCAAGGGGTTTTCTCTGATGGGGAGGGAAGATGAAAGATATACATAAACAACTTCAAATACCAGAAAAGAACACAGATAAGAAATGCAGGAATTTACCAGATATGGAAATCCAAGGAAACTTTGTAGAAGAGGTACTATTTGGTTTGAGACATAAAGGGAAACAGATGAGAGTCTGATGAGTAGGCAAAAGGAATAAAGAAAAGGGGATAGGGCATTCCAGGCAGAGAGAATGGCAAGAGCCAAAGCACAGAATTGTGTGTGCCAGGAACAAGTCAACGTGTTTGGCTAAAGCACAGGAGACCAGCAAGAGCTTAAACTGAGAAGGGAGACGGTTCAAACTGGGTCAGTTGAAAAAAATACAAATGACCCAAATCTTGTCCATATTTCCTATAATTTATAGCAGCATTTTCCCCATGCACACAGGAAAAGAGAAATTCAGAGAAATGTAGTGACTCAGCAAGTCATTGCTGTATCAGTACTATTTTGACTGTCAGGCTCTTGGGGGGAGGTTCTGGGCTTACCATACCTCCCTGGAGCTCAATATAACAATCCTTGTGAGGAGACAGACAGTTCCTGATACACAATAGGGACACTTCCTGTCTCAGTGTATAAACAAACAATACGCTGCCAGATTTGATTTTGGGTTGGGGGAGACTCAGAAGGGAGTGTTTTTCTTCTTTTGTTCCAAAGTATGGTAGAACCGAGTGTACAGGAATGAAAGGAGGAGGTGGAAACAAGGAAGGGGACCAAAGAATGGAAAGAATAGGTTATCTTGTTTAGAAACAAGCTATGCTGAAGTATTTATCTGCAATAGTCTAGTTGTCATAGCAATTGGATGCCGTCCTTCCACTGCTTCTTTTATCCTTTGCATGATTTTAAAGAAGCTGTTTTCTAGGTAGACGTGGTGCTTGTTGAAGAAGATTTGGAATGTTACTTTCTGCCTGCTTTTCCTTTTCTCTTTCTGCAGTCCACATCCACACATCTGGGAAGGACAGGACAGTGCTGGCTATTTCAGGAGCAGGATCTCAGTAATAAAGGAGTATTACCACGCCCGATCTGAGTTGAAACGCTCAGTTGCTGCCCCCTATGACATCCTGGCACATAAATAAGTGATAGGTATAGAGATTAAGTAGGACGAAGAATGGTTTTAAAATAAAACAAAAATGGACTTGCAGGTTATAGATAATATGGTCAAAGTCTCTGAAACTCAAGGAGAGAATTACCCCTATTGAGAAGGAAAACTGATGATTATGAATATTACACTATGTAATCCCACTGAATCCTTTTAACAACCCTATGAGCCAATTACAGTTAATATTTACCAAGTATGTACTTTGTTGTCCTCTCCGTTCAGACTCTGCTTTATCATCTAAGCTGTCACATCCATTTTGCTGTGGATATTTATTATTCTTATTTCAGAAGTGAAAACAGTGGGCTAGAGGTATAGTTCACTGGCAAGGTGCACGTTCAGCATGTGCAAGGCCCTAGGTTTGATCCCTACTCTATGCATGTACACACACATGCATACACACACACACGTGCGCGCACACACACACAAATTGAAAAAGAGAACACAGAGTTAACGATTAATTGGACAGGGGTAGGGATTTAGTTCAGCAGCATACCACCTGCCTGGCAAGTGTGTGGTCATGAGTTCGATTCTCAGTATCAAAAAAAAATTAAATAGACATACAATATGTGCCAAGATACTGTGCTAAGACTTCACATGCATTTTCGCATGACAAACTTTTTTTTAACTGTTACACATTCCTTTACGTTCGAAGTATGCTGCTTTACACTTTCTATCTGTGCACTTGGTCAATAGTGCATGTACTCACCACATTAGCAACTTCCCTCCTGGAGGCCCTTCTTTCCCTCATGACACACTTCTAAAGTAGGTCTGTATTTCCTGGGAGTCAGAGAGGTTAAACAGATTTCTCAAGTCTATATAGGTAAGAAGAAGCAGCAGAATAAGGAGTCAAAAGTAGGCTTTTTTTTTTCTTTTTGGACACAGGATCTTGCTATGTAGTTCAGGCTGGCCTTGAACTCATGGAGCCCAGACTAGCCTCGAACTCACAGAAATCCTCCTGCCTCAGCCTCCTAAATGCTGGGATTACAGATGGGTGCCACCACACCTTGAAAAAGTGGGTTTTCTAGTCAGGCCAGCCTGGGCTACGAAGTGAGCTCAAGAACCACATAGTGACATCTTGTCTCAAAAAGAAAAAAAAAAAGTAGGTTTTCTTTATTGAAGTTCACTACTCTTCAGAGAGTATAAGAGACTTGCTCAAGGTTACACAGCCAGCATGAAGCAGACTGATAACTGAATCCAGGACTCACAAATTCTAGAATCCAAGTGCTAATATTTTGTAATAAGAAAAACAACAGAAAATAATTTAGTTCTAATGCTGAAATCAAAAAAATCTGTTTAGATATAACTCTCTCAGATGTTAGCCCATGAATTGTTAGCCAAAAAATTGTACCTTAATTATTATTATTGTCATCATCATCATCATCATCATCATCATCGTCACTGTTATTTTGCACTACTGCAGATTGAACCTAGGAACTTGTACATTCTAAACAAGTGCTTGACCACTGAGCTACATCCTCAACACCTTTTATTTTTATTTAAAACAAAAATTTTCAGGAGGCCCTCAGTCACCCTTGCTGGGTTTGATACCTTTCTGCTCAGTCTCCTTAGTAGCCATTTCTTGAGATGGTATCTCACTATGTTGCTCAGGTTAGCCTTGAGCTTCTGGGCCCCAGTCATCCTCCCATCTCAGGCTCCTGAGTACGTGGGACTATGGGCCCACCTAGCACAGTGTTAGAGCACTTGCTTAGCATGTGGGAGGCCTGGGGTTCAATCTCTAGCACAGTGAAACAAAACAAAACAAACTCACCAAAGTTCACAGGCAACAACAACAAAATACTTATAATAAGCTATATCAAGATTAAAACTTCTGTAAATCAAAGAATATAATGAAGAGAGTGAAAAGGAAACGCTTGGAATGGAGAAAACATTTATAAATCATACGGGTGATAGGGATTAATACCCAGAATATACAAAGAATTTCTACAAGATAATCATAGTGATGCATATCTATAATCCTAAAACTAGAACTCTAGAAGACTGAAACAGGAGGACTGTTGAGTGTGAGCCCAGGCTGGGCAACTCAGTAATTTAGCAAGACCCTGTCTCAATATAAATAATAAATAGGGCTGGAGATGCAGCTCAGTGCAAAGATTTTTCAGCTCCATACCCAGTAGTGCAAAGAAAGGATGGAAGATAGAAAGAAAGAAAACAGAAGGGAGGAAGGAAGGAAGGTGATAGTAATGTTTCAGTGTTAATTTTCTAATTTTGGGGCTGGGGATTTAGCTCAGTGGCATAAGCGCCTGTCTGACAAGTGTGAGGTCATGAGTTCGATCCCCAGTGCTGCAAAAAAAAAAAAAGAGAGAGAGAGAGAGAGAGAGAGGGAAAAATTTTCTAATTTTGATGGTTGTGGTTATGTAGAAGAATATTTGTGTTTAGGAATTACACACTAAATTATTTGGGGTAATGACAGCATAAGGTTATCTATTCTTACTCAAATGAATTGAGGTATAGGAAACAATTAATTGTATTATTCTTTTTTTTTTTTTTGTACCAGGGATCGAACTCATGACCTTGCCAGGCAGACGCTTATGCTGCTGAGCTAAATCCCCAACCCCAGTTGTATTATTCTTGCAGAAAAAGAAACCAAATCCATGATGTTGAATAGGTGATTCATTAAAAAGATGTACTATTAATGAATAACATCTATTCTGTGTATATTAGTAGCCATGCAGTGCACAAGGAGTGATCAAAAACTATGATGAAAGCTTAAATTTAAAAATGTGTTATAATAAAAGACACATTGCCATTAATCTCCTCAAAATACTCCCCTCATGAGCTGGGGATTTAGATCAGTGGCTTAAGCACCTGCCTAGCAAGTGCGAGGTCGTGAGTTCAATCCCCGGTACCAAAAAAAAAAAAAAAATTACCCTCACTTTGAACACACAATTGTGCCACTTTCTGAAGCAGCTCTGTAAGTTTTCTTTTGTGCTTTTACAAGGTGTGATAAAAAATAAGTTGAATACTGCTATTGAGTGCTATCCAAAAGAAAGATAGACTTGTAAAATGATTATGATATGTCTGCTTCCATCTTATTCACCAGGTCTGGCACCACATAACTTCTAGCTCTTCCCCAAAGTTAAAATGACCATGAAAGGTAAACATTTGAGCTGATTCAGGACACAGAGACAGCCATGACAGTTCATCTGAAGGCCCTCATGAAAAAGGACCTCGAGGACTGCTTTGAAAAGTGACAAGCATGATGTGATATGTGTAACCAAAGTGGGGAATTAATGGCAATGTATTTTTTACTGTAATACATTTTTTCTTAAATTTAAACTTTCATACTTTTCATGGTTTTCAGTCATACTTTTGTTTTTGTTTTGGTTCTGGGTATCAAACTCATGACCTCATGTTTGCCAAGCAGGCACTTACACCGCTGAGCTAAGCCCCTGGCCCCTACCTTTGGTTGGTATTTTTGACCCTAACCTATCGGCACAACAACATCAAATAATCATTAACAGCATGTAGAAACTCTGTTAGTTGTTTACCCACCTCTTGTTCCCTCTCCCATTCTTTCTTGCTAACAAATTTCAGTTCTGGAGATGTGGATATCTGGGTTCTTCCAGCCTCCAGAAGATAAATTTTTATTGGCCTAAGCCAGTCAAGACAGACATGAGCATGTACTGTAATTCTTGCTATTGCTGCATGAAAGCAGGTTTTCTGAGTGTGTGGATGGGATCTAGAGAAAGATTTGCATTGCTAATAATAAGATATCCAGAGACGGAATAGAATGGTTCCTCTTGGGCTGGGGATTTAGCTCAGCAGCATAAGCACTTGCCTTGCAAGCACACAGTCATGAGTTCGATCCCCGGTACCAAAAAAAAAAAAAAAAAAGAAGAAGAAGAAGAACGGCTTCTCTTACGGTCACGTCTAGAGGTAATACCTGGAACTGTAGCAACTGTCAGGAGACAAGTCTGAGGACAAAAGCCACCACACAGACCAAGGCAAAGCAAAGAAATAGAAAAGACATCTATATCTTTGATACTGTCATTTTCTGCTACTGTAATCAATCCATTAACCACTGTAGCTCTTACCAGTTATGTGAGATATTATATTCTCCTTTGTTAAAATAATTCGAGCTGGAATTTTCGGTTACTTGCACCCAAAAACAACCTGAGAAAGATGTCAAGAGAAGTTTTTAGGTCACAGATATCTAAGATATATTTAGTTTCCTATAAAAAGATAGTACTTTACCTAGATAAATTAACATATACTTTATTCCATAACTTGGATAGAGTTTGTGCTTACAGAAAAACAAAAACAAAAATGAGTGAGCTTAAAAACAAAAACAACAAAACAAAAAACCAGTGAGCTGCACACTTATTTAGCTCTCACACATCTTGACACATTGTTTCTAGAGACTTAATGGTATAGTACTAGCTGGAATAAAAGCCTTTGACTTGACATTTCTCACCGTCTGGACTGTTTTGCTCAATGCACTACAAAATTTTTCCCAAAGATCTATATGAAACATTCCATCCTTTAGCATAATACAAGTGATATACACTAGTGATTACTCTTTATGATTCCTGCGTCTAGTGGCAAATTTTAACATAAGGGTCAGCAATAAAATTTTTCCAAATATCTCTGTTAACTGCCTACGAAATGGATTCTCAATGAATAGGCATATTCATACTTTATCCCCTTAGTCATATACTAAAAATGCTTGAAAAGGCTTAGAGTTTCTGCCTTGTTTTTAACAACTGTCATTCATTTTATCAGATTTTTCCATTTTCCAATTTCTGTTCTTTTTGTTATTTTTTAATTTGACCCCAGGCTCATTCTTGGATTAAGAATAACACGGTGGTATCTGGGTGCTTGCTTGTAATCCCAGCTCCTTGGGAGGTTGAGAGGGATGATTGTGAGTTTGAGAACAGACCGCAAACGTAGTGGGACATCATCTGTTATGGTTTAGATCTAAGATGTTTCCCCAAATTCTTCAGTGTGTGAAAGGTGGTTGGATCATTGGGGCACCATACTCATCAATGGACTCATTCATTGATGAGTTCAGTAGCTGAACGACCGGTTAGGAGGTGAGGTGTGGTTGGAGATGGGTTGAGGGCATAACCTGAAATGATGTATTCTTGTCCCTGGTTCCGTGCTTCACTGTCTGCTTCCTGACTGCCATGTGTTGAGTACTTTTTCCTCCCGTATGCCCCTCTGCCCCTCTGCCTTGGAGCCAGATGACCATAGACTGTCCAAATACACCTCTCCTTTAAGCTGTGTATTGGATGTTTTGTTCCAGCAACAGGAATGTGGCTGAGACACTGTTTCAAAAAAAAAAAAAGTTTTTGAGACCAGACTCTTCTTATTTGCTGTGTAACTTTAAATAGAATATATGATTGGGCTTTAATTTTCAAATCCATGAAGTAGAAATTTTTATAACATCTATCAGATAGGGTAATTATGAGAATCACAAAAAATAATGAGGGGATGAGGAGATGAAAAAAAGAATTAATGCATATTATATATGTGTACCAACATCCTACAGGGAATGTAATCACCATGTACTGCAAATGTGGATTAATAAACAATAAAATTTTTATTTATTCATTTATTTGGTACTAGGAATTAAACTCAGGACCTTGTGCTTGCCAGGCAGGCACTTGTGCCACCAAGCTATATCCCTGGCCCAAACAATAAAAATTTTAAAAATATAAAAAAATAGAAAGTTAATTATTAGAAGTTGCTTGTGTAGCATCTAAGACCTCATTTGTCAGCTTTTATTAAATAAGAGCAATCCAAACTGCGCATTATGGCACATGCCTCTAATCTCATCATGCAGGAGGCTGAAGCAGGAAGATCACAATGCTAGCCTGGCTCACAATGGAAACTTTTTTTTTTTTGTATCAGGAATCAAACTCTCAACTTCACACTTGCCAGGCAGGTACTGTGCCACTGAGCTATATTCCCAGGCCTGAAACCCTACCCTCAAAAAACATAAAAGAACGGAATACTAAAGTATCACCTATTTATCACTTCAGGTAACTTTCTATAGAATTTGAATACAGAATTATTATTTTTTTTTTTTTTGTGAGACAGGGTCCTCATCGCTTCTTGGCCTTTTGGCTAAGATCAAGTGAGACACGGTCTTGCTGTGTAGTACAGGCTGGCCCTGAACTCACTTATGCTCAGACTGGCCTCAGACTTGTGGTACCATCCCTCTCCAGCCTCACAAAAATACAAACATTTTTTTAACAATACCAAGGTTTTACATTTATTAAAGGGAGGGAAAGAAACAGGCTCTTGTAGAATGCGTTTGGGGCAAGTAAAAGTAGGAAAAAATGTATATTATGAGAGCAAACCACAGTGAAAGAACATAGTTGCCTCAATATCATAATTTTTTTAACTAATTCTATTACAGGTACTGAACTAGTTAGAAATATTATAGGCAGTCAGATAGGGCTGGGCCCTCGAAGAAGCTGGCACAAAGGACCAGATGTCTGATGACCCTGGAGTGGACACACACCTCTTGCTGTGGGCCAGATTTTGGGACAGAAGGCAAAACAAATGCAACCACACCCTTAAGTATAATCCTTAGGGATTTAGTCTGGATCACCTGGAGGAGACAGGAGTCACCTCCCAAACCCCTATAGGAAGAGTCACTGATCCATAAAGAATGCTCCCTTGCTATATAACTCGCTTCCCTATTTGTCCCTGATTTGGTCAATTTTACCTGAACAATTAAACTTACTGGTTGACCATAGCTCTGTCCCACCTCATGCCCATCTGCCTTGCGAGTTCCCAGTTTTCCCCAACTTTTAGACCCGCCTTGCCTCATGGTTTTACTCGATAAAAATCCCAAGAAAATACAGAATCTGTGGCAACCCACTAGGGACCCCTTCCATCTGTGTGTGTGTGTGTGTGTGTGTGTGTCTCAGACAAAAGTTTTCTTTTTTTTTTTTTTTTTATCGGTACCAGAGATCGAACTCACGACCACATGCCTGCAAGGCAGGCACTTATGCTACTGAGCTAAATCCCCAACCCCACAAAAGCTTTCTTTCTCTCAATACATATTTCTGCTCTTAACCTCTGTTGTTCCTAAAATTCATTCTTTTGATTTTAGAGGGCACGAACTCGTTCTGGACATATAGTAGGTCAGGAGTTTCATTCCCCATATCAATTCCTTATGAAGAGACTTTGAAAGGTAATAGTGGTGAAGTTCATTTGGTTTTGGTGTTGGAAAGACCTGAGTTTAAACTCCATGTCTACCACTTATTATCGAAAAGACTTTAGACAAGTGACATAGCCTCTCTGACCTTACATTTTCACATCTAAATAATGAGAATCATCAGCCTCTATCTAGTACTTATTATTTGCAGATTTCTGTATTTGTGAATTGGTCTACTTTCTAAAATCAATACTTGCAGCACTTTGGTGTTCATATCTTGGATATGTGTGGAACAGCAAAAAATATGATTTGTCTAGGAAGCATGTTTGCAGCTGAGGTTGAATAAAGCAATGCTTAATATATTCTCTCTCTCTCTCTCTCTCTCTCCCTCTGTTTTCTTTTGTTTCATTTTGTTTTGTTTTTGTGGTACTGGAGATTGAATCCAGTGCCGTCATATTGAGCTACATCCCCAGCCCTTTATTTTTTATTTTGAGACAGAGTCTCACTATATTGCCCAAGCTGAGCTTGAATTTGTGATCTTTTCGCCTTAACTTCCTAAAGTGCTGAGGTTTCAGGGATGGACGATATCACCCAGCTAAAGCCATGTTTTGCCTCTCTATTTTAACTTGCCTACTGTAAAAATAAATTTTTTTTCCTGAGTGTGGTGGCACATGCCTATAATCCCAGTACTTGAGAAGCTGAAACAGGAGGATTGCTGTGAGTTCGAGGACAGCCTGCACTACATAGCAAGACTCTGTCTCATATATATATATATATATATATATATATATATATATATATAAAATGAGACTTTGTCTCAAAAACAAAGAAACAAATTAGTAGTCTGAGCCAAAAAAAATATATATATATAATATACATATTTTACTGATTTATTTGTGTTATATTTAGTCCTACACTGTTTGGGTTTAGTGTTTTTTTCAAAAAAGTTTTGCTATATAAAATATAGCAAGATTATTTGTGAATTTCTGCCCACTCTGATATTTTTTGTTTGGTTGGTTGGTTTGGTTTTTGTGACTAGGTCTCATGATGTAATCCATGCTGGCCTTGAACTTCTTGGTAGCCCAGGCTGTCTTTGAACTTGAGATCCTCCTGCCTCAGCCTCTTGACTCAGTGTGCCACTTGACTACTGATTTGTCTGTTTTTGTATGTGTGTTTCTTTTGTTGTGTTTTGGGGTTTTTGTACCAGGAATCAAACTCATGACCTCGTGCTTGCCAGGTAGGCGCTTGTGCCACTGAGCTAAAGCTGAGCTAAATTTTCGGCTCAGACTACTAATTTGTTTGTTAGTTCCTCTGTTTGTTTTTGAGACAAAGTCTCATTATATAGTTCAGGCTGGCCTTAAATTTGCAGCAATCCTCTTGCCTTTGCTTCTCGAGTGCTGGAGTAACAGGTATGTGCCACCACACCCGGCCTGAGTACTGTTCTTTTTTTTTTTTTTGGTACAGGGGATTGAACTCACGACCTCATATTTGCTAAGCAGGCACATATGCCGCTGAGCTAAACCCCCAGCCCTGAGTACTATTCTTAAGAGCAAGAAAATGTGATGGAGAAAAGCAGGGAAAAACATGTGTTAGATAAACTTTGTTCAGATTTGAATTACACTGTTGTTTACCATAAATTCAACATTAATGAGTCAACAATATACATTATACATGGTGCCTTTGATTGGTTCAAGAAAATACTGTGGCCAGAGAAGCTCAGGTGGGTAACCTTGTATTTCCTCTAAGGGTAATTGGTACATACTAATTCAGTGTTTGTATCCATTTTATAAAATATGACTAATATAAGTAATGAGAATTATCTTGTAGGATTTTTGTAGGGCTTAACTGAATTACTGCATGAAAATAGCATTGTGCCTCGTATATGAGGGTTAGGGTTGTACAGAGTGGGGGTAAGGATAGGACTCATTCTGGATATATTGTCAGTTTGATTTTGACACTTCTCTAGGTAACACATGCTTCAAAGCAGTACAATACATTTAAATGAAAGCTATGAAGCTCTAGACATTTCACAACGAAACTTTCAGGCTAAGCCACTGGATTTCCCTGGAGAAACCTTCAAATAGACCATTTCCTTGCAAGTAACAGTTTACTTTCACAAAAATAGATGACCTAGCTCATGATCATAATTAGCCTTGTGGAATTGAATGGCAGTTCAGATGAGAGGCCATAGTTCTCTCCTTTGACTTTTTTAAACTGGTGTGGGATTCCTACTCCTCTTCCTTGGCATGTGCATTTTAATAGTAAACAGGCCACATTTGATCAATGCTATTTCTAGGGAAATCATTTCTAATGCTTCGATATAGTTTCCCTTAACCTTGTTTGTAGGGATGGGTAGACACACATTTTTATAATAGTTATAATGCTATTTCAAAAGGGCAAGTATTTTCCAGATGAAATATGACACATTTTCACAAGGAGTTCAGGAAGGTAATCCATTACTGTCATTTTGAAGATGCTGAAACAAGACCCTGTAATAAAGTCAGATAGAGGTGACATAACTGAGTGAAACCTGTACTGCTGCCATCTGTGCATCGTATCCTCATAGTATTGTACTCTGTTTTTTTCCTCCCCCACCACCCTGTGCTTTGTTCTTACTAGATTAGAAGCTATGGAGCCTAGACACGCCTTTCCATAAGAGGTTACACTGTTCTTTAAATTACCCTAAGCATCCAAGATTTTTTCTCTATTTTATGGCCTTGGTATATGTCACTTTCTTTCCCTGGATGGTCTGTCTCTCTTCTTTTTGTAGTGCTAAGGACTGAAAATCCAAGGCCCTAGATGTTAGGGAAGTATCTAACAGTGAACCCTTAATTGTTTTACCTAACTCTTCTTTTGGGTCCCAGCTGAGATATCACTTATGCAGAGATCATGTTTCACTAACCTCCTCCTACACCCTTTCACAGCATTCAGAAATCCTCCATAGCACTCTCATCGCAATCTGCACATATGTATGTATTCATGTATGTAATTCATCTTCCCCACTAGGCTCTCAGTCCTATGCAAGCACGGATGCCATCTGTTTCGTTATTGTGCTGCACATATTGTAGGCTCTTTTAGGTAAATATTAATTGAAGGAATAAGAATGAATGAAATGTTGTTCATCACATACTACTCCGGTAAAAAAAAAAATCTTGGAGTACAATGGATGTTGTTAACAATATTTTGATGGTTGATATCAGGTATATTTATTTAAGTATTTTTGTGGGGGAGGGCAGTTGGGGGTTTGAATACAGAACCCTGTGCATGTATTCACTGAGATACCTCCTCTTGCCAGTCTTTGAAGTTGGACAAAAGTATCTTCTACTCTTCTAGTTTCTACCTTTATCATCAAGTATTTTCTGGTACACTTAATCTCACAGTGCTAAGTACTAATATCTGTAAAGTTGGAGACTACTTTTGGGAATAGATACATGCACCAACACTGATTCAATTTATAGGATTTTAGACTCAAAAGTTCCTACTGAAATAAAGTTTGATTTCATATTATTCTGGAATAACTCCAGGCATTCACTATTCAGTGTGAATAATATTAGTTTGGAGTAATTCCAAGGCATTCACCATTCAAAGGAAAAGACATTTGTTTTGTTTTGCTAAAGCTGAACTCAAACTATATGAAAGACACTGTTGCTTTTGTACATAACTGTGTGAATTTTAGGCATCCAAGAATGAGTATTGAATCCTACAAAATTTGTATTATATACTTTAATTAATTACATTATTCTAAGGTAACAGCAAAGATACTCTTGTAGAAATTTTAGAAAATAAAAAATGTTGTGGAGATGAAGGAGAAACACATGCACGTACACTAAAGTAACAAATAAACAAACAAACAAAAGAACAACACTGGACGTATAGCTCAGTGTTAGAGTAGTTGCCTAGGACACACAAGACCCTGGGTTCAATCTCTAATGCCACAACAAAACAAGACACATCAGAAAACAGAAAACATCATCACCTAGAGATAATCATTTCTAATGCTTCGATATAGTTTCCCTTAACCTTGTTTGTAGGGATGGGTAGACACACATTTTTATAATAGTTATTACAAGCATATATATAATAGTTATCATTTATTAACTGTCAGGTACTTTTATTTCCCTTTTATACATATTTTCTCTTATCCTCTCAATATAGTTCTCTGAAAATATATAATCATTCTTACTCTACAAATGAGTAATTAAAATTCAGCATATAATGCACTTGTCTAAGGTCTGGTAGTAAATGGTAGATCTGAATAAATCTATATCTAATTCTAAACTCTACCATCTCAAAAATTATGTTATATGACTACCTGTATATTTCTATGTCTCTAATAAGTTGGAATTGCCATAGAAAGTTTTAATTTTGCTTTTTAAACTTTTGATTATATTTTCTTATAACATTTCCTATCTTTTGCTAAGCTAAATTTTTTTTTCGAGACAGGGTCTCACTATGTAGTCCAGGCTGACCTTGAACTCACTATGTAGCCTTGAATTTATGGCAATCCTCTTGCCTCAACCTCCCAAATGCTGAGATTATATTTATGCCCCACCATACCCAGCTTCACTAACCTAATTTTAAAATCTTTATAATGTTCCATCAAATTAGTGAAATAATGTTCAAGACCCTGAAATCCTGGCACTTGGGAAGGAGAGGCTGTAGGATCAAGGCCTGGGATACATAGCAAAACCTGTACCCCTGGGCAACATAGCAAGTTCAAAGCCAGCTTGGACTACATAATGAAAGCTTGTCTCAAAAAGAAGACAAAGAAGAGGAGGGAGAGGAAGTCACAGTTTAGCATGACATATGGATAATAAAACTATTTAAATATCTAAATTTTTTTTTTTTTTGCAGTACCCAGGATCAAGCTCATGACCTCGTGCTTGCCAGGCAGGCGCTTAGGCCATGGAGCTAAATCCCCAGCCCCCTAAAATAATTTTTATAAAAAAAAAATATCCGGGGATTTAGCTCTGTAGCCTAAGCGCCTGCCTGGCAAGGGCAAGGTTGTGAGTTCAATCTCCGGTACCAAAAAAAAAAAAAAACCATATATATATATAGATATCTATATATATATATCTATATATATATATGAAATATAGATAATGTGGTAGTACACATGTGTAATCCCTGGGAGACTGAGGCAGGGAGGTCACAAATTTGAGCCCTATCTAGGCAGTTTAACAATATAGCAAGACCCTGACTGGATATTAAAAATAATAATAATTTTTTAAAGGGCTGGAGATGTAGCTCAGTGTAACAGGGCTGGTTTCAATACTTAGTACTAAAAAGAAAGAAAGGAGAAAATGTCTCTTTCCAAGTAGAATACTTAAGGTCTGAAAAGATGGATGAACAAAATCCAGCTGGGAGGTAAAGAACAAGGGGAAATAAAAGTATGCTAAACACCCCATGGTACTCAAGAAAAATGAAGCTATTATTTCATAGTGATGTTGAAAATGAGATGAAATTTCTAAGAAATGTATTTAAAGATAAGCATCTTTAGACTAAAAAAAGAATGTATATCTTCCAAAGCATTAAGCAGGATTTTTTTTTTTTAAGAGGCAAATCCAAGGCAAAGTGATAGTGAGGTTCTCTTTGTCTTAATTCTTTTTTTTTTTTTTTTTTTTTTTTGGTACCAGGGATCATGACTTCACACTTGCAAAGCAGGTGCTTATGCTGCTGAGCTAAATCCGCAGCCCTATTAAGCAGGATTTTAAAAGCCAGGAAAACATAGTCATAGAATAGAAGACAAAATGCAAACAAACAAGCAAGAAAGTCACGTAGAATATGAAGAACTATTAAGAAAATAAGACATAAACACTCTGAAAAATAAAAATATCCTCTCTGTCTTTTGCAACATTTCATTCATTCAATTATTAGTTCAGTTTTGTTTTGTTTTTGCTAGTGATCAAAACCAGGGCCATGAACATTATTTCAGTAATTTGATGGAACATTATATAGGTATTTAAATTAGCTTAGTGGAGCTAGGTGTGGTGGTACATACCTATCACATTATTCCATGTGGGCCCAGGAACTTTTTTCTTTAGTCTTGGATTGTCATTCAGCAGAAGTGTATAGCACTGACCAGTCTTTTCTTTCAGAATATACAACCTTAGGGGCTGGGGGTTTAGCTCAGTGGCATAAGCGCCTGCCTTGCAAGAGTGCCGTCATGAGTTCAATCCCCGGTACCGATTAAAAAAAAAAAAAAGAATATATAACCTGGTTGGTATCACTTTTTGAGCTTTTTATATATAAGTACTTATTTCTGAGGTCTTCACAATTATGTATCGAGATGGCTAGGGTGCTAACCTTCTGTCGCTGTGATAAATTATCTGAGAAAAAAAGAACTTAAAGCCAGAGATTTAGCTCAGCAGCATAAGCGCCTTCCTGGGAAGCGCCAGGTTGTGCATTCGATCCCCGGTACCAAAACTTAAAGGAGAAAAGATTTATTTTGGTTCATAGTTTGAAAGGTTTCAGTCCAAAGTCCATAGTGACTTGGTTCTGGGTCTGTGGGGAGGTAGAACATCATGGTGGGGAGAATGAGATGGAGCATAGCGGATCACCTCATGTCAGACAGGAGGCCAGGAGAGACAGCCAGTGAGGAAGGGGCTCCGGACAATGTAAAGTCCCTCAGGTCATGGCCCCAAGACCCACACCCTTCAGTGAGGTCCTACCTCCTAACAGCCACTCAGCCATGAACTCAGATTATGAGGTAAAGGCTCTCATGATTCAATCCCTCGCCAAAAGCCCATCAGCTGACAATTGAGCTTTTAACAGAAAGAGCCTTTGGGGGGAAATTTTAGTTCCCAACCATAACAGTGTAGATTCTTAAATTATAAACAATTACTCTCAGAGCCAGGAATATAGCTAACTCAGCGGCACAACGCCTCCTTAGCAAATGTGAGGTCATGAGTTTGATTCCTGGTACAAAAAAAAAAAAAAAAAAATTTACTCTCTGCATTCTGTAGGATATACTTTATTGACTTGTGTTTTGCCGAATCGAATCGTGAGGTTAGCTTGATTTTCGTTCTTTGGAGATAACCTTTTTTTTTTTTTTCTTTTCTTGACTAGATTCTTGAATGTATTTTTCTTTATCTTGGAGATATTTTTTAAAATATCACCTGGCTAGTTTAGATGTGGATTTATTTTTATTCACCTGGTTAGCAGGCTTAAGTCTTAGGGAAACGATTTAATTACTGCTTCTATTTCTACACTGTTTCCCCTTCTGAGATTTCTAATGTATTTATTCAAGTCATTCAACAAACATTTATTGAGTGGTACCTGGTTTTAGCCGGTGGTAGATCGCTTGCTTTGTGTACATGAAGTCCTGGGTTCCAACCCTAGCACACGCATAAAAAGTACTGAGCAACTACTGTGTGCTAGGCACTATTTTATGTTTTTAGGATACATCATGAGGGAAAATAAGTACTTACAGTTTTGCTGTTTGGATCTTCTGAATATCTCTTGTTTTGGTTCTGATATTTTGAAGGACCTCATTGTTTGAGCTTTAGTAAATTTTCATAGCCTTATGAGTTTTTTCTACTTCCTCACCTTAACACGGAGACTGGAATGGGTCTTAGTGTACCCTAACTCTTTGCTTGCCTTTACCTGGTTTTGTTTTGTTTTGTACCAGGGACTGAACTCACGACCTTGTGCTTTCCAGGCAAGCACTTATGCCACTGAGCTAAATCCCTGGCCCCATTTACCTGGTCTTTGAAACTGATGGAAGGGGGACAAAATTTTATTGGGTAATATTTTACAGAAATAGGATCTTGAACTGACCCCTCCTTCTACTTGGGCCCTTCTATGTTCTAACTAGCAGAAATTCCTAAAACTTTCTGGCATATGGAAGGTTTTTCTCTCTATTTTTATTCCTTTGATCTTTTTAATGTGAATTTAGAATGAGGCGATTTAGAAACCTGTCCTCACAAAGACTTCTTATTTTAAAAACCACAAACTAACATTTTTTTCTCTATGTTAGAAGGTTAGAAAAAAAAATACTTGAGTCATAATTACATGTAGTTTTAAACTTTTTTTTATAAAAGGTCTCAAATCCCTTGAAAACTACATAGTCCAGTGAGAATTGGAAGAATGACATTTGATTGTATTATATAACTTTACTATGGCTTTGAACAAACTATTTGAACTTCGGGTTCTCTAATCTCAGATCTTCTTACGTCATAGTATGACAGGGAAAGCACTAGAAAGAAATGTGGTAGCTCTTTGATCAGTTCAAACATAGACACTAAGGAAATCTGATGTATTTTGTTATTGGATATGTGCTATTACAGGTTTGAACATTTCCAACCTAACCCAAAGAGTGTGTGCCTGAGGAATAGCAAATGAAGCCTGGTTGCTGGAAATTTGGGTGGGCAAAACAGTTCTGAAGTGCAGCCGGAGGATACTAGCTTTAGATACTATCATGGTGTATGTTATTGAAGAGAGTGGTAAATGCAGTCCTACTTTTGTTAAGTCATGTGACTATGCCAGGTTTATCTGAAATTACCTCCCTCCCCGCCATGGAAATGAAGGCCTCTGGGTAGGTTAATTATGCCTTCATAAACAATTTTTGTACTTCTGGCCAGCATAAACAGCAGATGTTCTCTATTTTTGTAGGAAGATTTGAAAATGTGCAAGAAGAAACATCCCTATGGTTATCTCAGAAGTTTAAACACAGCATCTTCTGGCCTTAGGCAAATCTGTTCAGGTTCTACCTCCTTTATATGCCATTAATCTTCCTGTATTTTATGATTCAATTTTTAAATGAAATTTCTGAAAAATTCAACATGAATTTTCCTAATCATGGGGAAAAATATTGTCTTCACTAAGGTCCATGACCCTGAGGCTGTTTCTACACTAGGGAGATAAATGGCTATCTCATTAGTCTTAGCCAAGTGACTTCTTTTTAAAATAATGGATATGAAATGAAGAAATAGTAATTTCTTCCTTCTGCACAAAGTTGTCAAGTGCATCATACTTGTAACCCATAGGCTAAAACAGAAGAGGGCATCTTCACCCAACCCTTCAACCATAATGGTTAAAAGCCTGCTGTGCTGCTGTGTACCAGATACTGCAATAGGGGATAGACACAAATCAGTAAACAAGACAGCTTCTCCCTCATGGAACTCCAAATCCAGCAGGGAAGATGATTACATTAAATGCAAATAAGAGTAGGAGAGGAGCCAGCATGGTGGCACACACCTGTCACCCCAGCCTTGGGGAGGCTGAGGCAGGATTGCTTTGAGTTTGAGCCCAGTCTGGACTATATAGTAAGTGCAAGGCCTGCCTGAACTACATAGCAAGACCTTGTCTCAAATAAATGAAATAAGAAAGAGTGGGAGAAGAGAGATCTACTTCCATAAGGCAGGGAATAATAGTATCTTTGTAGTGACAGTCTTAGAAGCTAAACTCGACAACGTGAGCCTCTAATCCCAGCTCCTCAGGAGGATCAGTAGAGCCCAAGAGTTCAAGACCAACCTGGGTAACAAATTTTTAAAAAAATAAATGAATAAATAAAATCAAGCTTTAGAATAAGTATCCTGCTATGGGAAGAACAGGAGAGAAACATTACAAACCATGTTGCGAAGGTTCTTGATTTGCACAAAGAAGTACCAATGAAGGGTTGTAACACAATAGTGGAGGGTAAGGTAACAAAATAAGTTTGGAGAAGCACTCCATGAGTGGAAACAAATATATAGTGAGATATATATTTGTTTTGTAGCACTAGAGATTAAACCCAGGGCAAGCACTCTACCACTGAACTATATCCCCAGCCCCTAGATTTCTATTTTAATATTACTCTACTTGTCTTATGGAGGAATGGATAGGAGGTTATGAATGGAAGTAAGGAGACCATAACCTCATGGAAGAAGCATATCCAATTAAAATGTATGTAGTGTGATTGAAAAATGCAGTGAATGTTTTGAAAAGTTTAAAAACACATTACACCGAAAGACACATTGCCAGTAATGTCCTTCAAAATGCTTCCCTTCATACTGAACACACTTATGCCATCATCCTTGTCACTTTCTGAGGCAGTTCTGAAAGCTTTCTTTTGTGTCTTTAGTTGTGTTGTCATAGCTTCTACAATGCCCTGCCTAAATTAATTCAAAATGTTCACCTTTCACGATCATTTGACTTTGAGAAAGATCCAGAAGTCTCAGAGACCCAAATCCGGTGAGTAAGGTGAATGAGAACACACTGTAATATTTTGAATGAGCCTGCTTTTCTGTTGGATGGCACTCAGAAGCAACATTTAGAGTATTTTATTTTTTATCCCAACTTATAAGGATGGTCATGGAAGAAGACTTTCAGAATTGCTTCAGAAGGTGGCAAGAATGATGGGTTTGAACCAAGTAGGAGTATTTTCAGGGGAATTATATGCAATATGTTTTTCACTGTAATAAGTTTTTAAAAGTTTGAACATTCACCATATATTTTGATCATATCTTGTATTTATGGGTAGACTTGATAGGACTTGTAAATGAATTTATTTAGGAATTGAGAGAAAGGGAGAAATCCACTATGCCTCCCAGGTTTCTGCAATAAGTCATTTAATAACATTATTACAGATGGTGAAGATCAGGGAGAAAGATTTGAAGAGAAAAAAGCAAGGGTTTGGTTTGGACATGATAAATTTGAAATGCCTGTGATGTATCAAAGAATAAATAACAAGAAGGCAGCTGTGGGAGTCTGAAGTTGAGAGAGGACAGGAGACACACATTAGGAATGAACACTAGAAATAGTATTTTATCCTTGAAAGCCAACTGTGTGCTATGGCACACATCTGTAGCTCCAGCTAATGGGGAGACTAAGGTGGGAAGATGACTTGGGTGTAGTTCAGAACCACCCTGGGCTACATAGTGAGATCTCATCTCAAAAAAAAAAAAAGAGAGAGAGAGAGAGAGAAAATTAAAAAAAGAAAAAAAATTAGCTTGAGAACTGCGTGGGATCTCCTGTCAGACAAGGCAAAGAAAGTAGAAAAAAGGAACCCAGGATCGAGCCTGGAAACTGCCAGGTGAACAGCTGTGCCACTAAAAAGAAATAGTGAAGGAAATTAAGAGGAGCGTGTGGTTTGGAGAGGAAATTTATAACTTATGTTTGGAACTTGATAAGTTTGGAGTACTGACTTGGTTCCTGTCATTTCTATTGTGGTGCCTGGGTAAAATATACAGGTCTTCCATCATAATGTTAATGCCATATTTTATTTTTTTATTGCTCAGTCTTGTGATTTCTCTCTGAATTTTCAGAATAAAACTTTCTTAATCTTTGGATGAGTTGGAATTTATTTGGGTAAGAGAAAACACTTTATTATGATCCATGTTTCTGCAGCTATTTCTGAGTTACAGTGTTAAATGACTCTCTGTGTCACCAATCTTAGACAACAAAGTTACTCTTTCTTTTTAGTAATAGGCATGAGATGAAGAAAAAAATTTGTCCAATGTTCTCTCTCTCTGCACCCAAATGTACTTTACAGGTAGCACATAAATTGAGGAAAACACAGGGGTAATACACATATATTAAGCATCTATCATATGCGTGATACTCTGGGAATTACTTAGAGAACAAGATGGACAAGTGAAAGAGCTTACCCATTAGGAAAAGAGATGAAAAAAAATTAATCTGCAAATAAAATACCTGAGTAGTGTGGCATGAACTATCAAAGAATCAAACAAATATAGGAAATGAGTGAGAAATGGTAATTAGGGTCTAGATAGAGTATTTAGGGAAATCTTCCTTAAGAAGGTGACATTTGCCAGGTATGGTGGTACATGCCTGTCATTCCAGTACTGGGGAGGCTGAGGCAAGAGAATTGCTGTGAGTTTGAGGCTAGCCTGGGCTACATAAGCGAATTCAAGGCCAGCTTACACTACACAGTGAGAGCTTGTCTCAATAATGAACAAATAAGCCAGGCATGGTGGCGCACGCTTATAATCCCAGCTTGGGAGGCTGAGGCAGGAGGATCATTGCAAGTTCAAGACCAGCCTGAGCTTACAAAGTGAGCTCAAAGTCAGCTGAACTGCATAGGGAGATCCTGTCTCAAAAACACAAAAAGACAAAAAAAAAAAAAAAAGAATAAATAAATAAAATCAATGTGACATTTGCAGATTCTTCAAAGAATCTTTAGTCATACCAACACTAGAGGATGTAGCTGTTCCTTCCCTGATGGACACCAAATGGTGTTTTTTTGTCTTTTACTATTGTTGTTTTTGTTTTTAACAGTATTTGGCCCAGAAAAGTTCAGGCAGGCCAAATAGCTCATATTTGAATATTCAGTAGTAGCTCACTTAATGTGCAGATGTTGGGAGTGTCTGCCTCCATGAAGAGTATTTTATCACTGATATTTAAAATTCCTTACACAGGAACCTGAGGCTATAGCTCAGTGTCAGAGCATGTACTTAGCACGTGTGAGGCCCTAGATTTAATTCTCAGCACCAAAACAAATAAAAAAAGTGAGAGGAAGATTTGCTGTACAGATCAGAAGGTGGCAGCATTTCATCAGAGACAGAGCTTGGAGTGATGTGGCCACAAGTCAAGGAATGCTGATAGATATTAGAGTGATATATTTCTATTTTTATTTATTTATTTATTTATTTGGTACTGGGGATCGAACTCATGGACCTCATGCTTGCCAGGCAGGCGCTTATACCACTGAGCTAAATCCCCAGTCCCTTTGATAGATACTAGAAACCAGCAAAGGAAAACAGATTTTCTCCTAGACCCTCCAGTGCGGAGTGCAGGTCTCATAATTGATTTTGCAGTTTTGGCCCCTAGAGTTTTGAAAGAATAAATTTCGGTTGTTTTATGGCATCAAGATTGTAGCAATTTGTTGCAGCATCTACAGGAACCTAATCTGATCCCTTACTACTTGAACCTGAGGTGTCCAGGACACTCCTCCACTTCCTCAACCCCCAAATGCATTGGTTTTCAATGTAGATATTCACAGATGGAGACAATTCTATCTTTGTCTTATATAAACTTTTTCTTTTGAATTACAGATCTTTATTTAAAAATCTAATCTGCCAATTTAGCGTTTTCCACCAACCCCAGCACCAGAAACTTTCACAGGCTTCATAATCTGCTTAGGTGCTGCCTTAGTAGCAGCCATTGCAATGTTTTGAGATTTGCTTAGCATTTTTTGCCTCTTTAGCAGCCCTGACAACTTGCTCTCTTCCGGCCTTTCTAACTCCTGCTTTCTGATTCCTCTTGGCCATTATATCAGTAAAAGATGCACCAGTGATGGCCCTCTGGAATTTGACTGCTTATCTTGTTCTTTTCTTTTGAATTGCTTCTGACTTTCCCCTTTTTGTGTGTCCTTCTGTAGAGAAAAAGTCCACTTTATATGCTGAGGATTCATCTTTGAAAGGACTACAGACTTGCATTTTGCATTAAGAAACTGGAAAACCTTCATATTGGTGCTGGTGCAGCACCTCTGGTTTCCTAGGTAGATCTTGTACCCGTTACAGCTGCACAGCTCGACCTTCAGGGCCACAGTCGGCAGTCAAGGGGAAAAGCTGTCTTATGCAAACTTAATAGAGAACAATGTCTGAAATATATGTGTGGAACATGCTATTTTTGTGGTTTAAATCTTTAATGTACTCACATCATACTTGAACCTCATGGAAATTTTGCAAGTGAAGACATTGAAATATGACTTGTAAAATCCACTTAACAGTGAGATTAATTACTTCAATTTTACATGACGATCTCATAGAGAAAAGAGGGGAAAAAAACTAAAAAAAAAAAAAAAAAAAAGCTCTTGTAGAGCTGAGCCAATAGCATTGCTGCAAGTTTGAGGCCAGCCTGGGCTACAGAGTTCAAGTCTAGTCTGAACTACATAGTGAGACCCTGTCTCAAAACAAACAAACAAACAACATAGAGGAAAAGCACAGGCCAACAAGAAGGGAAATGAACAAGTGAGACTATAAAGACTCTGCGCAGCAAAGAAAGTGATCACCAAAAAAGGAAATGTAACCTAAGGGATGGGAAAAAATATTTATAAAGTATAAAGTATACCGAATAAGGGGATAAGGGGTTAATACTCAAATACTATGACTCATGCTGGGCATGGTGGTATATACTTGTGATCTCAGAGCTTGGGAAGCTGAGGCAGGAGGATTGCTGTGAGTTCAAGGCCATTATTATCTACACAGTGAGTTTAAGGCCAGCCTGAACTGCATATCGAGATTGTCTGAAACAAAAAACAAAACAAAACAAACAAATATTATGACTCACTTCTAACAAATAGGATTCTGTATGGAGAATTAATGTCATTTCAGAGATTAGGTTAAAAAAAGACTGATTTCATTTTGGGATCTTTCTCTTGTTCTCTTGCTCACTTCGAGGGAAGACAATTGCTGTGTTGTAAACTATCTTAGGGAGAAACTTTCAGTCAAAAGCCAATGAGAAACCGAGCAGACTCAGTCCAACACCTCAGGAGAAATGAATCTACCAACAACTGTGGGTGCATTTGGAAGCAGATCTTCCCACAAATTTAATGAGAGGCCTTGAGCTAATCAGCACCCAGATTCCTGTCCCCAGGAAACTCTGAGACAGTGTTGTTTTTTCACTTAAATTTTGAGGTAAATTGTTACATTGCAATCAATGACAAACAATAACAATTAAATGACTTAGAACTACTAATTTAGAAACACTAAGTGAATACAGAAAATAGAATCAATAAATTGTAGTTTCCATGGTTACACTATTTCCTTAGAGCTTCTTAGATATTCTAATTACACTGACTAGATTATCTATGGCTAATTTAATCAGTTTATGTTGAGTTTTACTAGTTTTACTCTCAGTGGTCACCTTTAGTCTAACTCTGAATGCATCTATTGACTAAGAACATAACAATTAAATATTTAATGATTCATTCACATATAAATTTGTTTTTTTTTTCTCAAAATGTAACCAAATGGTATATTAATTCTCTTGGTCTTTATTTTGGATTCACGTTCACAAGACAATTGTGTAAGTATGCATGTACTGAGACTGAATATGCTCTTGTATATCGGTTGACAGCATTTACTTTTCTTTTTAAAACTTGGAAAAACACTCCACTCTTGGTTAACTTGCTAATGGATTTCCTGAAAACTCAGTTCCTCTATTAAATATTGAAAAGTTTAGCTTTATACACAATTAGCTTTATAAGCATTTCCCTTGGTCTTTATTTTGGATTCATAGTCACAAGACAAATGTGTATTGTTTTGTGCATGGTGTTGCACACCTATGATCCCAGCACTGGGGAGGCTGAGGCAGGAGGATCACTGGAAGTCTGAGGCCATCCTGGGCTATACAGTGAGTTCAAAGCCAGCCTGAACTACATAGTGAGACCTTGTCTCAAAGCAAACAAACTAACAAAAAGCAAGACAAATGTGTGCACGTTGAATTCATTCTTTTTTTTTTTTTTCCCATGGTAGTACTGAGGATCAAACTCATGACCATGCACTTGCCAGGCAGGCACTTATGCCACTGAGCTAAATCCCTGGCCCTCATTCTTTTTTAAAGATTTTATTTTTGCAAATGCTGATGATTTTGAACTCAGTCTTTGCACTAAGTCTGTATCCTAGCACCCACTCTACTTTTTTCCTTGATACTGAGGATTGAACCCAGAGCCTTTGTACTGAGCAATATCCCTAACCCTCTTTACTTTTAATTTTGGGACATGTCTTGTTAACATGTTATACTGCCCATGCAACTGCTGTCTCAGCTTCCCAGAGTACAGGGATTACAAGGTGTATGTCACCAGTCCCACTTTAATTTTTTTTATTTTTAAAATTTTCTTGTGGTGCTGGCTATTAAAACTGGGGTCTCATGTGTGCTAGGAAAGTACTGTACCATTGAACTATTCCCCCATCACCTATTCCTTGTTTTTTTTTAACTAAAGGAATAAATGTATAATGTACAGTAAGAGAAAATAGCAAAAAGAAGTTTTAAACTTGTTACTCAGAGAAATATCTGCAAATATAAATATCTAAAAGTTTAGCTTTATATATTATGTTAGATTTCTGTTGCTGGACAAAATACTCAAAATGAACTATTTATTTATTTAAGTGGGGGGCTGTCTGGGGAATTGAACTCAGGACCTCAAGCTTGCCAGGAAGGTGATGTGAAAGATAAACAATTTAAAAGGAGGAAAGATTTCTTTTGGTTCATAGTCTCAAAGGTTTCAGTCCATGGTCCCTTGGTACTGGCATATTGGGCCTGTGGTGAAGCAGAACATCATGGTGAGGTTTGTGGTGGAGCAAAACTGCTCATTTCATGTAGGCCAGGAAGCACAATGGGGTAAGGGGAGGAAAGGCGTTGGGGGGGGGGCAATAGCCCCTTCCAATGCATGCTCCTCATGATGTAATTTCCTTTCCCTAAGCCCAACCTCCAAAGGTTCAGCCACCTCCTAGTAATGTTACAGGGTGGTGACCAAGTCTCTCACACATGAGCTGTGAAAGATATTGAAGATCCAAACCATAACATACATAAAGCTTAATAATTTAGTGGCACTAACATTTAAGATCTAGTTCCGTAGGGCCGGGGATGTAGCTCAGTGGCATAAGTGCCTGCCTGGCAAGTGTGAGATCATGAGTTTGATCCCTGGTACCGCAAAAAGATCTAGTTCCATTTATTGACGTTATAAGCACCATACTAAGCAACTTTATTTCCATTATTTTATTTAAACTTTACTAAACCTTGAGAATTAGGTTGTAATTTTACCCCAATTTTTCAGAATAGTAAAGGAAAGCTTAGAGAGCTTAAGCAATCTGGTCCAGAAAAGAGTCCATTTTAGTTCTATCTAACTACAAAACTTATGTTCATACCACTTTGTTATACCTTTTCTCTCAGTTTTTTTCCCCATAATTCTCTTTTTGATAAAAGCAAATGTCATTAGAAAAAACTTTCATATTCAGAAAAGTCATCATATTCTAGTTATTAAAAGAGTAACCTAATTTATCTATACCTCTGTACAATTTCTTTGAAAGTTTTTGAAGTTAGTGTCTCCAGGCAAAATTTTAAGATCTAAAAGAAATATACATGAATAAAATTCTTTCCCTATGAATTAAAACAGTGGATATTAGCAATGATTTGCCTCATTTCAAAACTGGAACTATCATCAGAGGGCTGATAAAACTACACAGTACCAATTCTGATTAAACTGTCTATAACATATGAGCATGGTGGCGCATGCCTATAATCCCAGTACTCTGAAGGCCGAGGCAAGAGGACTGTTGCAAGTTCGAGACCAGCCTGGGCTACAAAGTGAGTTCAAGGCCAGCCTGAACTGCACAGCAAGACCCTGTCTTAAAAAGATGAAACAAACAAACAAAAAACCCAAAAAGTCTATAACATTGTAGTCAACTGTTACAGTTGAAAAAATAAAAATTTCAGCTAAATTGCTGTTTAAGATTTTATTATAATGGAATGAAAGGATGGTCTGAAAAGAAAGAACAAAAAATATGATCGTGGAATGATAAGAGTGGAAATAAAGTTGTAGGTTATTCAGTCTATCCCCTTTATTTTGGAGATGAAAAAACTGAGTTGTAGCCCACAGTGTTAAAGGATTTTTTTTTTTTTTTGAGACCAGGTCTCATTATGTAGTTCAGCCTGTTATTGAAGCTACTATACAGAAAAAAAAAAGCAAAAAAAAAAAATGCAAATAAAGGTACAATAGCTGGTACATAAAAAGTGCTCAAATAAATATTTGAGTGAAAATAAAAAAATGAGTGAAAAGGTTTTATTGCTTTTATTTTGTAAGTTCCCTGTTGCTGAATATGTATTTTATATGCAGTCATATTCTATGAATAAAACTTGTGACTTTGCTTTTTGTGCTTGAGTTACACTGTCAGTACTTTTTTCTACACTGCTATAATCTAACCATAATCTTTAAAATGTTATAAACCTTTTATAATTTTTAAAGCACCTATTGAATTTACAACACTTCTGAACCAGATTCCAAAATGACCATTAACATTTTAACAGGACTAGATTCAGGTTTAGGATAGCCTGGGCTACAAAGTGAGTTCAAGTCCTACCTGAATTACATAGTGACAGCCCTCTAAAAACACAAACAAACAAAAATTAGACACTATCTTTATGGTGGTTCTGATGTAGCTTGAATGTTTCTTAGAGGTTTATTAAAATTTTAGGAATACATATCACATTTTGATAGTGTTAGAAATACTTTTGTAGGGCTGGGGATTTGGTTTAGTGGTATAGGCACCTGCTGGACAAGTGCAAGGTCATGAGTTCATCCCTGGTACCAAAACAAAACAAAACAAAACAAAAAAAACCTTTTATGGGCTGGAGATATAGCTTTCTGGTAGAACACTTGCACAATATGTGCAAGGCCTCAGGGTGGCCTTCCAGTAACACATATGCACACATCAAAACAACAATAAAAACTTTTATCTAGTTGGACTTGGATTTTAGTTCAATCTCCACTACAAACTTAATGGCTTCTAAATTATAGGCAAGCCTTTTATTTATCTCCCCTCTCCCTGTATTGAGAAACTGAACTAGGGCCTTCACACAGAACTATACACTCAGGCCTTTAAAACATTTTTTATTTTAAATAAACTCTCTTTAATTTGCTTAGGCTAGGCTCAAACTCGCAATTCTCCTGCTTCAGCCTCCTAAAGTGCTGAGATTACAGAGAGGTGCCACCATGCCTGGCTATAAGCGGGTCTTTCTTTGGTCCTCAAATTCCTTATTTGTAGAATGTGCTTATTATATATCTCAAAGAACTTATCTATATGCAAAAAATGAAGATAAGATACTTGGTACAGTTTCCAACATTTAGTAAATACCTAGTAAGTATGAACTAGTATGATTATAATGATAGTTAAAACATTTAGAACATTAACCTAACATAAATAATTTAAACTCTTGTCTCTCCATTATAACTTCCCTCATTGACTATAGGTAGACTACTTTGTAAAATTAATTTCAAAAGAATGTGCATATTAGGCTTTTCTTCTTTTTTGTATTGGGAATCGAAACTAGGTCCTTTTGCTTGCCAAGTGCTGTGCAACTGAGCTATATCCCCAGCCCTTGGTTTGGTTTTTGGAGAAGTTTAGATACTTGGAAGAATTGCTTGAACCCAAGAAATTGAGGTGGGGCAATATCTCATAAAATAAAAAGTAAAATTTCATTTTGAAAAATAATATTTTTAGGGTTAGGAATGTAGCTCAGTAGAAAAAAAATACCCAGTCCTTTTTAAAATTTATTTTGAGATAAGATAGACCACTTGACTGTCATGTGTAAGGCCATAGGTTTGATCATTGGCATGGGAAAAATACATTTAAAAAGTTTTTATCAGGAAAGTAATAACTATATCACAGAACATTTGGAAAAAAGAGAAAGGAACCTATAATTTCACCATACTTATGCTGTATTTCCTTCTTAAATTTTTTTCTCTACTTGTTTTTTTGTTTGTTTGTTTAAATCAATGTTTCACAAATTGCTCGAATTGGACTAGGCTCAAACTTGTAATCCTCCTACCTCGGTCTCCCAGAGTGCTGGGATTACAGATTAAAGATTCTATTTTATACAAATATGCTTGAAACAAGTAGAGTCAATTATTTTTCTTTTACAGAAGTATCATGGCATTATTATAATGGCATATTTCAAATGCATGGCAAGTCTCAGGTATATTTTACATATAATTATTTCAGAAAAATCAAGTAAAAAGGTATGTGTTTTACTGCTATGTTTCCATTCTTTTAAAAATTTGTGATTTTCAAGGTTATGATTTTAGCATACATAGAATTTAATATTCTGCATTTTTCTGACATTATATCACAAGCTTTTCTCTGTACTATTACATACAAGAAAGGCAGCATTCATAGTAACTGTATTTAGCTTCTTTTACTCAGTACAACTCTATGTAAGAAAATGAAGGCAGGTTGAGGTATGATGAGTGAAGAACATAAGAGTGTTTAGATTGTGTAGAACTACCATGTAGGAAATTTAGACAAAAAAGAACCCAGGAATTCTAACCTTTCAACCAAATGCATAAATTAGCAAAAAAAAAAAAAAGCATCAACATAATCCTACATTGTATATATAATTTGTTTTTTTCTTTCTTTTTTTTTACTGATGGGAAAGCGGTGAGATACTGTTCAACAGCAAAGATTTCTCTATATTATATTATTATTAGGGTTTTAGCTCTCAAAATTGGGTAAATTACCCCCAACGGGTAATTACCCAATGGGGGTAATTTTTAAAAAACTTTTTAAAAAACTTAACAAAGCATTACAAATCCTCACTTTATAGAAGGAGTCTAGGTCTGGTTACAGTTTTTCCAGAGTCAGTGGTATCTGCTGCTGGAAACAGGCTTTTATGTTTTAAATATGTTTTTGCCTTGACATTCATTAATTTGAGAGCACAACCTTTTACTTTTAAGCTTGTTTCTTTAATATTGTCCTGCAACAGGAATTCAAGTCACATTTTGAAAACTGTACAGAATAGAAGGAGGAAACAATCCACATATCCATTGCTGAATAAACAAAATATGGTTCACACAGGCACATATAGCAATGGAATATTATTCAGTCTTAAAAAGGAAAGTTTTTACACATGCTATAATATGCATGAATCTTGAAGACGTTATGCTAAATGAAGCAGGCCAGTCACAAAAATACAAATACTGTATGATTCCACTAATATAAGATACCTTGAAAAGTCAAATTGGTAGAAAGAAAAGGGAATGTAGGGAGGGTTGAAAGGGGAGTTATTGTCTAATGGACATGAAATTTGCAAGATGAAAAAGTTCCGGAGATAGGCAGTGACAAAGACCGCACAGAAATATAAATGTACTTAATGCCTCTGAGCTAAAATGTACTTAATGCTTAAAAATGGTTACGGTAAATTTTGTTGTTTTATCATAATTTTAAAATTTCCTCAATATCACATATATTGAGAAAAGTGCATTATATGTATATATTCAGTTTAACAAATTATAAAGCAAATATATGATCACATCTAGCTCAAGAAATAATATAGTAACAGTGTATCCTTGTGTCCCTCATCACGATCCTCTTCTTCTTTCCTAACCACTGTGTCTTTAACATTTATTTTAAAAATCAGACTGTGATATGACAATGCAGGGTAAGTTAATCGACACCACAAAATGTATTTCTTTAAATCCAGTATTTTTTGTAAGTGCAAGAAAACCTTAAAAACTTTTAAAGTCTTCTATCTTTTCTTCTTTTGAAACTTCATATTCTAAGACCTATTTTGGTCCACAGTTGACCTCACCTGCAAGAGTTTAATTAAAAAAAATCTTCAGTGTAGATTTTCATTCCTTCCTCTCTCCCTTGCCTCCAACTACAAAGAAACAATGATTTAAACCCTTTGTGCCCTTTTAGAAAATTACACAGATACCCCATTGTGGAACCCTATAATCCCTTCGTGGAAAGGAAGAGATTAGCATATGAATACAAAGCAAAATGAATCCAGAATACAAAACGATCTACTGAATTGTGAAGCTCTTGTATTCTTAAAAATGTATTTATTTCCTGTTTTTGTATTGCTCCTTTAGTGGTCTCAGGTTAAGGGAACTGAGCTTCTCTTCTGGTTACCCGGAAAAGGATTTAAAAAAAAAATGAAAAAGGCAACAGATTCTTCTAGGGAGGTGCAAAACCAACAAACGGCTCCTAGCGCCAGTGGAATCTGCTACACTCGACCTGAGCTTGCTTGTCGGCGAGGAGTGTAGAAAGTGCTGTTCGCAGACTGCGTGGTGAAGGAGAGAAAGCGACAGAACAGAGAGCCATAGTGCTGACGTTGAAGGCCCGGCCCTGTGAGGTTGCACAGGGTAAGTGGCGTTGGCCAGGCGGTAGTGGCGAAGTGGAAGGAAAGAGGATTTGGGCTGGGGGCGGGGCCTGCGGCACAGTGTGCCTTCTGATTGCTGGAGCGCAGCTGCCAATCTCGCAGAATCGCTCGGTTAACCAGTGCGCTGGCGAGACGCGCTCAGATATACTGAGCGAGCCCGGAGAAGCAGTCTCAGATCCTGACGGTGCAGCAGCCTGCAGCCTCAGCTAGGGAGTCCAAGCCGCTTTCAATGGAGGAGAAGCCCGGCCAGCCACAGCCTCAGCACCATCACAGCCACCACCATCCGCACCACCACCCTCAGCAGCCGCAGCAGCAATCGCATCATCACCACCATTATTATTTCTACAACCATACCCACAACCACCACCACCACCACCATCACCAGCAGCCTCACCAATACCTGCAGCATGGAGCCGAGGGCAGCCCCAAGGCCCAGCCAAAGCCGCTGAAACATGAGCAGAAACACACCCTCCAGCAGCACCAGGAAACGCCGAAGAAGAAAACAGGTCTGGGAGGAGGCCGGGTGGGGGAAGGGGATTGGGGGTGGGGGACGAGGCTATGGGGGTGGGGCTAGATCTGAAAAGCGCGGACGGGGTCGCAGTGTGTATGTCCCTCGGGCCTGGGGATGCCCCTTTTCATTCTTTCCGAAGCTCGTCCAGGGCACTAGGGGTTGCAGCGCCCGCCTTCCCTTGGACATGGGAGAGGCCAAGCCAGGCCAGCGTGACCTTCCCGGCCCCCGCCTCGGCCGGAGGGAGACCCGCGGGGTCGGCCTTGAAGTCCAGCCTTGTTAACGCCTTCTCGCTCACCTTCCTGCGGCCTTGGAGTTACCGTAATTTGGATTTCTTGAAATGGGGTGATCCTACCTCCCTCAAAAAAAGAAAATCTCTCGAGGTGTAACTCAGAAAGGCCTAGCGAATCCCGGCGCGGGTGGTGTCGCGAGACCCTTTGCAGGCGGCCAGGTGGGCCGCGCTGAAGCAGCGTCCTCCTCACCCGCCACCCCAAGCCCACCTGTGGCCTTAGGGTTCCCCTTCTGAGGTGGGGCCGGCTCGGACCTTCCGTCTATTGGGTGATTACTCCCCCAAAGGCCTGTTTAGGGTGCTGGACCCCGCAGTCTGTCCCAGCGACTTTTCTTGAGGCCGGCGCCCCGGGCCCGCTCCCCCCAGAGCCGGCGCGGCTGGAATGTTCTCTCCTCCTCGCGGGGCCGCTTCCTGTCCGCCATGTTGGAACCCGATTCCTGTCACAGACTCTGGCCCACTGAGGAGCGGAGGGGGAAGGGTGTCGAGGGGCCGGCGGCGCGGCGCGGCGCAGCGGGTGACCCGGGCCCCCCAGCCTGCAGTCGCTTCGCCCCCAGCACCCGCAGGGCACCGCCTTCCCCCCCCCGCCCCGAAGCCGCCCCTCCCCCCGGGGCCTGCCGGGTTGTGTAACCCGGTGGCGGCCGCGCGGCCCCGGGCGGGTCCCTGGGGTGAGGGGCGGGGGCGGTTGGGGTGGGGGAGGGAAGCGGCCACGAGGGGAGCGGCCTGCGCCGGGCCTCGCGCGCCGGCGGCCTCGTTTCCCGCTCCCGGGTGCGGCGGGAGGCGCGGGCGGTCTGGGCGGGGAGCCGGACTCCCAGCGGAGCTGAGGGGGAAAAAGGCCCCGGGCGGCGGCCGTGGGCCTCCGCGGGGCCGGAGAGCTGGGGGGCGTCAGGGGGATTCATTTGGGGTAAAGGCGGTGCCTGAGCCGGGGTGGGGTACCCAGCGGGAACCAAGCTCCCGGTCACGAGTTTCTCTGCCACAGGATCCTCATATCCTGCCAGGTTTGCTCACGACTCCGCCTGAGGCTTTCACTTGGGCCTTCTAACAGCTTTTTTTTTTTTTTTTTTTAAACGGGAAGGGGGACCCCCCCAACACACACCTAGTTCTGTCTATATCCCTACTCAACACTTAACTGTGTCTGCCGGGCTTGGGTAAGGTCAGGGCGGAGGAATGGATTAAACAAATGTTTGATTGGATAGGGAAAAGGGAATTTTTTGACCCCTCTTTCTCGTCGTCACGAAGGGTAAACTCTGAAGTGGCACCTCCATGAGGTTGGGTCGCTACTGTCTTTCCTTGAACGACGCTTTTTTCCGTGTCAAATGGAATTTTTTGCATTTTAAACTCCTAGTGTTAACAAACGTTAAATTGGAGGTAAAATCATGCGAGGAACAGTATTTGGGAACTAAGTTTAGAAGTTTATAGCCTCACAGATTTTAAAAATTAAGGGTCCTTTATAAGTTGAGAAAGGGAATGCTAAGAAAGAATGTTTATATAAGCAGTTATCGAGGGCCTATATAAGCAGTTATTGAGAGCCAGAAAAAGACTTTTACAGAGTTAATGTAACTTTAAGATTGAAATTCGATTGTCATATTTTCCATTTTGAGGTTATATGGGATGCAATAGAAGTGAGCATATGGGTTAAGTGTTTAATCAAAAGGATTTGGAGCAGCCTAACTTTGTCTCTTCGAAACAAGGTTTCACTGTGCAGTTCAGACTGGCCTTGAACTCACTTTGTAGCAGAGACAGACCTAGAACGCGAGACAATCCTTTCTCTGCCTCCCAGTTGCTGGGATTACAGGCTTGTGCCACCATATACTGCTCCAAGAACAGTTTAACTATTAACTCTAGGTGGTTTTAACAGGTTTTTCAGAAATCAGAAAATGTTACTTGCTTGTTTGAGATACAAGGCAATTGTATTGTTCAGTTTTGAAAATTGTGTTTTATTAAATCAAGTTAATGTTTTACTGCAGGATTCCTCTCAACATACAGCAGCAGCCTCTGAACCAAAGTGGCATTCCTCAAAAGTCTTATCCTGTAGCAATTTTCAGAAAATGTTATCAATTTGGGATTAGTAGTTGGTGTATCCTGATCACACAGTACTGTTGCTTCAATGTGTACAATGTTAGTAACTAAAAAAGCTTTAGAATAATTTTGGAATGTGTTGTACTATGTAAAGATTGGCTCTTATTACCCGTTACACACAAACCTGTAAGAAAGAGCTGTTTTTCTTTATCCAGAAGAGGGCGCAAGAGAAGATCAAATGTTTTGAGTAATTTCAGTTTCTAATCCAAAAGCTAGGTTTATTGGGACTCAAGTTTGCTGAGTCCATTTGAAATAGAGTTAGCATGGTAGCCCTAAATAACAAATCAATATGAATTCTTTATTTCAGTAATTCTCTATTGTTTATATTTTTCTTAAATACCTAAGCTTTTAAAAAAATTTTCTAGAAGAGAAAATTTTTACACTTTACAAGGTTGCCATGAGAAAATTTTTTATGTAGTTAAATGAGAAATTTGTTACATGGTTAAATATAGTGGCTTTTTTAACCTTTTTACTAGTGATTTCTTATATCTTAGCCATTTAATACTCATAAATTCTGGTTCACTTAGAAGTCTGCTAGAGCTCAGCTTGATTTGGATTGTGTGTGTGTGTGTGTGTGTGTGTGTATTTAAGATAGCCCACCTTTGAGATGTAAAACATTTTGACTGGTAGTCCTGTAGTGGAGGGCATAAACATCTGTTTAACCTGTTAATTTACTAGCATGTTAAGTGATGTAGGGGGTCTTTGGCCCTTTGTTTGAAAAGGGTAGGTTTGTATCTGTTAAAAAAGCTGAGTCTGGATTTAGGAATTTCCTGCTTTTCTAAAGAATTCTTAAGACTCCTAAGCAGTGATCTTCCACTATTTCATACTTGGGGTTTTAACAGTATACTGTGCTTGAGTTTTTTGAGACAGGCTGGCCACAAACTCAGTCCTGTCTCAGCTGTACAGTATGCAGCTAGAATTACAGGCATGTGCCACCATACCTGATTATCATTTAATTTTTCCACCAAAAGTTTTATTTGATAGTTGTCATATAACTTACTTAGCCAAACATGGAAGTGTAAGGCTATGGAATTTTATGGACTTTGTGCCTATTTTGGGGATGATTATGATCTTGAGTATGATTATATCTTTTTGTTTGGGTCTTTGGGGGGGTTGTTTTTGGATCATACAGTAGAAGAAAATGTCTATTATTAAATATTCCCACCATTTTCTTTGATGTAGAATGAGTGACTTAAATTTTAGTAAATATTGTGAATCTTCCCAGGCTCTTCAGGTATTTCAGAATAGTGGTTCTCAACATTTAAAACAAAAAACAGTGTTGTTATCCTTACTATTATTGCTGTTAAAATTAAGGAACTGCACAGGGCATGGTGTCTTCATATCTGCAGTCACAGCAGGCCTGTGGCATGAGGGTTGCCACAAGTTCACCTGGACTACATATATAGAGTTCAAGACCAACCTGGATTACCCAGCAAGACTTGTCTCAGAACAATAACTTGGGGAGGAGGGTAAAAGAGCTTTTGATGGGAGTTATATTGATTAATACTTACCATATAGGAAATTAAAATTGAGAAAATTCTTTTAGAAATATACAAAGACATGTCTTTTAGCTTTCACGGCCCAAATATCTAAAAAGCATTAGTGTTAAATGCGAGTAATTTAGTATTTTATCCATGGACTCTGAAAACTGCCTTAAATGAACATACATATTGTGCATCTGTTTGTAATGACTTGACCTCAGGATGTTTTTGTGAACTTTTAATGGAAAGGTGTAGATAAGTAATAACACATTTTACTTGTAAGGGGATGGGGAAAGTTGTTGACCCAATTAAATCAACTGTGGTAATAATTATTATTTTAATGGTTTAAGTCATTGTATCTGAATAACCATGACCCTTTTTAAGTTAAATTCCTTTCTTGGGAGTTTGGTTAGTGTATATTTTCCCATTGCATCTTTTGAGTTATATAATGTTAGTGATAGGAAATGGTCCTAGATAGCCTGGAGTTCAGATTTCTAAGTCTTCTGCTTTGTGGTCTGGGCAACTTACTTTATCTGAGAGTCTGTTTACCCAAGTGTAGAAACAGAAAAATTTTATTTATGCAGTGCTTAGCAATGAAGAGGATCTAGCTAGGGATTTAGCTCAGTGACATAAGCGCCTGCCTGGCAAGTGTGAGGTCATGAGTTCAATCCCTGGTACAAAAAACAAAACAGAAGATCTCTTGCATGGTAGGCAAGAAGTACTGTACCAACTGAGCCACACAGCCCTGAAACATGTCTTTTTTTCCCCCCTTCTAGTTCTCTTAACATAGTAGGCAAATGCTGTGCTGGTGAACTATGTCAGCTCTAACCTTCTTTTACTATTTCTCTATAAGTATCACTTGGTTTTTGCTTGAGGTTAGCTCTGTAAACTGTAAAGAAAATTTTGTAATGACCTTTGGGGATGGTGGGTAGATTGATTCTGTTGAACAATATTAGGGCTTACTGATTTAAAGGTCTTGTCTGTGATCTCACACTGTTCTGTTCTGTTTCATTTTTTTGGTACCCAGGAATCAAACTCATGATCTTGAACTTAGCAAGCAAGCACTTGAACCACTGAGCTAAATCCCTGGCCCAGATCTTAGACTGGTTTGAATTGTGGCTCAGTTCCACCTTTTCACTAATCCGTAAAATGTGTTTTAAGTGTGAAATAATAACCAAAGTTACAGCTTAGCATAGTGTCATACAGTAAATAAACAGTCCTTAAATATTAGGTACTAGTATAATTTAAATGTTGTAGTTTTAAAGTGTTCTTTTTGTTCTTCCCTCAGGCTATGGTGAAATAAATGGTAATGCTGGAGAAAGAGAAATATCTTTAAAGAGCCTGGGTTCTGATGAAGCTACAAACCCTATTTCCAGGGTCCTCAATGGCAACCAGCAAGTTGTAGATGCTTCTCTGAAGCAGACTGTGAAGGCTGGCACCTTTGGGAAGACAGGAATTAAAACCAAGAATTTCATTCAGAAAAACAGTATGGACAAAAAGAATGGGAAGTCTTACGAAAATAAATCTGGAGAAAACCAGTCTGTAGATAAGACTGATACTGTAGCAATTCCAAATGGTGTTGTGACAAATAATTCAGGCTATATTACTAATGGTTATATGGGCAAGGGCGCAGATAATGATGGTAGTGGCTCAGAAAGTGGATATACCACTCCTAAAAAAAGGAAAGCTAGGCGCAATAGTGCTAAGGGTTGTGAAAACCTTAATTTAGTCCAGGACAAAATAATGCAACAAGAGACTAGTGTCCCACCCTTAAAACAGGGACTTGAAACTTTGAAACCTGACTATAGTGAACAAAAGGGAAATCGAGTAGATGGTTCGAAGCCCATTTGGAAGTATGAAACTGGACCTGGAGGAACAACTCGAGGAAAACCTGCTGTGGGTGACACACTTCGTAAAAGTTCAGATATTAAACCTGGTGTGAACAGCAAGAAGTTTGATGATCGGCCCAAAGGAAAGCATGCCTCAGCTGTTGCCTCCAAAGAGGACTCATGGACCCTATTTAAACCACCTCCAGTTTTTCCAGTGGACAATAGCAGTGCTAAAATAGTTCCTAAAATAAGTTATGCAAGCAAAGTTAAGGAGAACCTCAACAAAACTATACAGAACTCTTCTGTGTCGCCATCTTCATCTTCATCCTCTTCATCATCTACAGGGGAAACTCAGACCCAGTCTTCAAGTCGATTATCCCAGGTCCCCATGTCAGCGCTGAAATCTGTTACTTCTGCCAACTTTTCTAATGGGCCTGTTTTAGCAGGAACTGATACAAGCATGTATCCTCCAGGAGGTCAGCCACTGCTAACTACTGCTGCTAGTACTCTAACACCCATATCTTCTGGAACTGATTCAGTTCTCCAGGACATGAGTCTAACTTCAGCAGCTGTTGAACAAATTAAATCTAGTCTTTTTATCTACCCTTCAAATATGCAAAGTGTGCTGTTGAGTACAGCACAAGTGGATCTGCCCTCTCAGACAGATCAGCAAAACCTGGGGGATATCTTCCAGAATCAGTGGGGTTTATCATTTATAAATGAGCCCAGTGCTGGCCCTGAGACTGTTATTGGGAAGTCATCAGATCATAAAGTGATGGAGGTGACATTTCAAGGAGAATATCCTGCCACTTTGGTTTCACAGGGTGCTGAAATAATCCCCTCAGGAACTGAGCATCCTGTGTTTCCCAAGGCTTACGAGTTGGAGAAACGGACTAGTCCTCAAGTTCTGGGTAGCATTCTAAAACCTGGGACTACTAGTGAGAGTGGAGCCTTATCCTTGGAACCCAGTCATATAGGTGACCTGCAAAAAGCAGACACCAATAGTCAAGGTGCTTTAGTGTTTCTCTCAAAGGACTATGAGATAGAAAATCAAAATCCTCTGGCCTCTCCTACGAACACTTTTTTAGGCTCCGCCAAAGAACAGAGATACCAGAGAGGCCTAGAAAGGAATGATAGCTGGGGTTCTTTTGACCCGAGGGCTGCTATTGTATATCACACTAAAGGTAACTCATTTCTTTCCTATACAAAGATTCTGACTGATCAGTTTATTTGTTTATAATGAGTAAATTTTGGGCTGGGGATTTAGTTCAGTGGCATAAGTGCCTGCCAGGCAAGCATGAGGTCATGAGTTCGATCCCTGGTACCACCAAAAAAAGTATGAGTAAATTTTGAATACATACATTCTTTAAGAATTTTAGATCTTAGTTTTGAGAATGACTGCGTAAGCACCTGGCATCAAACTGTTAATTCAGGATCTTTGGAAATAGTATTGTTTTAGAAGGAATGTTCACTTTTTTAATTTAAAAAACATTTTTATATAAAATTTATGTTTTGTCTGATTAAAGCATAGAGGTATGTGGGTAGAGAAGGGACTTAAAAGGATGATCATATATTTGCTTTTGAACATTTAAAATGAGTTAAAAGTATTTTTCAAATAGAGAATTCTCTGCTTTTTAAAATCACATGTTGCTTTATTAGTGAAGAAGCATTTAGTAGTTCAGTTTGCTTAAAAGTGTGTAGGAACACAGTGTTTTGAGGAGGGTCTGAAAAAATGTCCGATTACTGTATAAGAAAGAATAATGGGTATTGAGTGGTACCTAAAATGTAAGTTAGGCAAACTACAATGGCAAGCACATTCATCAGTTTTACAGAGAAACAGACTCATCTGGTCAAAGTCCTTGTGAAAGGGAGCCTATTGATGCAATGGTGAGCACTTAGGCTGAGGCAAGAGGATTTGTTGAGTGCAGTCTAGAGAACATACCAAGACTGTCTTAATTGGAAGTGGGAAAAAACCTTAAGTTGCATACCAATAGCTTTTCATAAAATCTGACCAATGGCATAACTAATTTCTAAATACTTAAGGAGCAAATAATGAAGTTAAATGAGTGATTTTGCTTATAAGAACAATAGCTTTCAGTTTTCATACCCCTTCTACCTCATCTGTCCTTCCTAATAGGAACACCCTTTTTAGTGAGTGACTTGGGAACTGCAGGAGCTGGTTAACATGACAGACTGTAGGTGATGAGGTAATTATTCTATTCTCCTTGGAGGAGATCATTGCTTAGAGATACATAGCAAAGCACAAATTTTACCTAATTTTCATACCTTGTCTGCTAGCTGGAAGACATTGAGTATTATAAGCATATTTTTGTATATTTTTTATCTTGTTTTGGGAAGGGTACTGGAGATTAAACTCATGACCTAGAACTTGCAAGGCAGGCGCTTATGCCACTGAGCTAAATTCCTAGCCCTTCTCTTCCTTTTAAAAAAAATGGGAATAAAGGGGCTGGGTATTTAGCTCAGTTGGCATACTTGCCTGTGTGGCAAGTGAAGGATGGTGAGTTCCATCCCCAGTACTGGAAAAAAAGAGTGGGGGGGGCGGCTAAATAGTAGGATCTGTTTATGGAGGTTAAGAGTAAGAATCCTGGCAGGTAAAATCTACCTGTCTTCCATTCCAGCTTTTCTTTTTGGAAGTTAACACTGGAGCTGGATGTTTTTAGCAGAGTTGGGCCAAAAAATTTTTAGTGTCTTTAAGATGTGTTTAATGATATGTAAGTTGGGTATTAGTGATTTTTTTGTTTTGTTTTATACCAGGGATCAAACTCATAACCTCAGGCTTGCCAGGCCATTTATGCCACTGAGCTAAATCTAAATCCCCAGCCCACTGATTAATTTTTTATGTAAGTTTCCAGACTTTTTTAATAAGTAGGAATAGTGTTGACTCATTTATTTCTAGTTATTCTGTATGTATTTTCCTTGTAGATAGGCAAAATAAATATGAAACTAATGGTTGAGGTAGGTGAAATACCTCTACATGATAGTTATATTGATTCTGCTGGTATTACTGAAAAGTTCATTTTATTTTAATTAATGAATCAAATGGGTGTGACTGGTACTTGTCCCCTTAAAGAATAAATAATATTTAGCTCATTAGATTTCTGTAGGGCAAAGTCTTTGAATTTCTGCCAAATGTTGATTGATCCACCTGCTTTCTGCTAAGTGAATTTTTTTTTTAAATTTTTCTGCACCAGGCGTGGTGGCTCACACCTGGGAGACTGAGGCAGGAGGCTCATTGTGAGTTCGAGACCAGCCTGGGCTACAAAGTGAGCTTAAGGTCAGCCTGAACTGCATAGCGAGACCCTGTCTCAAAAAAAAAAAAAGAAAAAAAAGCTTTTAAAGCTCAGCGGCTTGAATGCCTGCCTTGCAAGTGTGGGAGGTCGTGAGTTAGATCCCTGGTACCAAAAAAAAAATTTTCTTAAACCTTACAAGAGGTAATAGTTGGATGTATTGGAGTATTAAGAGCACCTGTATTTTATTACTTTAATGTTCTTGGGTGTCCAACTTCTGGCTTGCCTCAGCCACATTGAACAGGAATTGTCTGGAGTTGCATATAAAATATATGTCAATTTTTACAAGCAACAACTATTTTAAAATTTTTAATAACAAAGCAACATAAGGCCAGGTATAGGTGTGGTGGCTCACGCCTGTAATCCTAACACTTGGGAGGCTGAGGCAGGAGGATTGTTGCAAGTTCGAGACCAGCCTGGGTTACAAAGTGAGCTCAAGGCCAGCCTGAACTGCATAGCAAGACTTTGTCTCAAAAAGCAAAAAAAAAAAAGGCAACATGAAGGTACAGGAAGCACAGTAGCCTTTCTGTATACAGTATCTCATTGTTACCTGTGTAGCTGCCCTTGAGCACTTGGTATTGAGTCATGAAAACATTGCTAAAACTCATACAGTATTAGAAGTTTACCATTTAGTAAGGTCACATTGCTAGCTAATCATAACCCTAACCCTGTGAGGCTCTTCAGCAATTTGGAAGTAGTATGTAAGAAAAGTGTTTTGTTAGTTGTAGTAGGAATAGGGCTGCACTGTTTTGCTTTTTTTTTTTTTTTTTTTTTTTTTTTGGTGGGGGTTTAGTATTAATTTTGCAGCATTCAGCACTGTAGATTTTTAAAAATCTAAATATTTGCATGAAAAGAAAGTAAAACATAAGGACTAGTGGAAATGCTAATTCTTGGAATTTTTCTTCTAGCTTTTGATACACACTGTACTGTTAACTCCTGAAGAACTTTGGGGAAAAGGTGGCTCAATGGTAGAGCACTTACATGCTATTAGAAGCTCTGTTTTCCATCTACAACACTACAAAAAAAAATCTTTTTTATCTTGTTTTTAAGTCTTATTGTGTTGCCTTGGTGTGCCTTGATCTGTTAGGCTCAGACAATCCTGCTTTAGCTTGGCTATGCAAGCTGTACTTGAACACTTTAAAACCATGAAGTTGGGCCTGGTGGTACCATAACACTTAAGGAAGCACAGGGACTGCTAAATTTGAGGTCAGCCTCAACATAGTGACATCTTGTCTCAAAATATACCTTCTTTTTTTTTTTTTTTTTTAAACTTTCCCACTGTATAGATTTTTGGATAGGCGGGTTCCAGTCCTTTTTTCTGTAAATTGTGGTAAAATACATCATCATAGCCTTTTTTTTTTTTTTTTTTTTTTGGTACTGGGGATCGAACTGATGACCTTGCACTTGCCAGGCAGACACTTAAGCCACTGAACTAAATCTCCAGCCCCATCATAGCCATTGTTAACCATAGAGTTCAGTGGTCTATTATTATTTGTTTTGTTTCATTTTTGAGATAGGATCTTGGCCATTCTTTAGGCTGGTCTCAAAGTCAGTGATCTTCCTGTCTCAGCTTCCCAGTGCTGGGATTACAGGCCTGTGCCACCATGCCAAGTTCAGTATCTTGATCATTTTCTTTTATCACTTTCTGCCTCATTTCTCCACACTTTATTTTGATGCTGGGAATTGAACCCAGGGTCTTCTATGTGCTAAGCACAAACTTCATGGTGGAGCATTTCCAGCTCCTACTATTTGTCTTTTAATGACTGGCTATTTCCTGTAAGCAAAATGTCCTGAAGATTCATTCCTGTTGGTAGTAGATGGCAGAATTTCATTCCTTTTAAAAGCTGAATAATTATGTATTTATGTATCACATTTATCCATTTATCTAAGATGAACATTTGGGTTGCTTCCATATTTTAGCTTTCATTAATACAGTAATGCTGCTGCAAACATGGGTGGGTGTAGAAATAGTACTTTTAAGGCTTGCTTTCAGTTACTTGGGGGTTTATATCTAGAATTAGAATTACTGTTAATAGGCTAATTCTAAGTTTTTGAGGAATTGTACTGTTTTTCATTGTACCACCAGCTGTATAAGAGTTCCAGTTTTTCTACATCTTTGCCAATACATATCTTCTAGTTTTTTTTTTTTTCCCCTTTTTTTGATAGTTGTTATCCTAGTGAATAGTGCTATCATCATTTTTTTAGACAAGGTCATGGTAAGTTGTCCAGATTGGCCTCTAACTTGCAATTCTTTGTTGCCTTAGCCTCTGGACTTCAGATACATATCACCACTTCTGGTCCTGGTTATATTTTTGATCTTGGCATTTAGAGGTTCTCTGTGTTTTAGATAGTCTGTTTTCAGATATATTTCCAAATATTTTCTCACAGTCTTTTTTCTCCCCTACAATAGGGATTGAACCCAGGGCTTTCATATAGAGCTACATCCTAGCCCCTTTTTATTTTGAAACTGTGTCTTGCTAACTAAGTTGCCTAGGGTGAACTAAAATTGAGATCCTCTTACCCAGCTCACAATGTCTTTAGTGCACAACATTTAAAAATTTGCATAAAGTCTAGCTTACCTGTTTTTTTTTTTTGTTGCCTGTGCTTTGGTGTTGAAATTGCAGTATCATATTTCACTAGTCAATACTTTGCAGTTGTTTTGGTGCAAGGAATTGAAGCCAGGGCCTTGTACATGATAAACAGATACTCTTATCACTGAGCTAAACCCCCAGAACCCTATATTTTTTAGTGTATTAGGATGATAGCTCTTAGTGTACGTACCCAGGAAATATAAGTGTTGTGTCCTTGAGGTAATTGAGGTGCATATATTTTAGTGAAATTCTCTTTGAATTATCTTCAAAGGCTTTTTGGAGGTGAACCTTTGATTTTGGAATTGTCTAGTACAGTAGTCAATTTGAAACCAAATCCTATGAAAATAAAGAGTGGTAGGAGTCGTATGTTTTTGGTTGAAATGCTCATTTTAAATTGTGTTGGTATATCTTGCCCAGCTAATCTTTCACTGAAGCACATTAAGCATTCAGAATGCTGACATTTTGTAATATTCATTAAAAATAATCATGTATGGCAACTTGGACTTAATGCAGAGGAAGGGGAATATGAAGGCAATCTGAGTGCATGAAAATAGTTAAAGACCAATTGTAAAAAGTTTTTAATAGCCAGAGATTTAGCTCAGCAGCATAAGCACCTGCCTGGCAAGCATGAAGTCATGAGTTTGATTCCTGGTACAAAAAAAAAAAGTTTGTAATATTTTGTAAAATATGTACAGTACAGATGTAAGGTCAATAACCCATTTATGCTGACTTGTGCCATTGCATTGCAGACTGCTTGCCAGTGAGATGTATGACCTACTGCCCCACAGTGAATGGGTTAAGGAGATAGCACTACAGATAGTTAAATCCCTAAATGAAACATTTGGGGGAGCAGTAATGTAAAAAGTTCTGTTGTCGTTTTTCTTTCATCTTCAAAGATACCTTTTTTGCGGGAGTACTGGCAATTGATTTGAACTCAGCAACCTCGCTCTTGCACTTGATGCTGCTAAGCTAGATTCCTGGCCCCAAAGGTACCTATTCTATAGATAGGAGGGTTACTAGAAATACTCCCTGGGGATGGGGAATTTAGTTCAGTGGCATAAGCACCTGGCTAGCAAGCACAACAAGGTTGTGAGTTCGATCTGTGGTACCAAAAAAAGAAGAAGAAGAAGGAAATAGAAATACTCCCTTAGTCAACTGTTATATAAACCTTTGATACCTTCACAGTTAACCTCTGAACAAAATGGGTTTGGACTATAGACGTCTACTTAATTGCAGGTTTTTTTTCAAATTTGCAAAAACTACAGCAAAGTGGGGGAAATGGTATGGAGAGAGTATGGTATAGGAGGGATGGAGTATTTGTCACCATGTACAAGGCTCTGGATTTTATCCCAACAGTACCAAAAAAGTGCTAGTAGGTGCATAAGATTGACTATAGATAGTAGTCTGCTTTGTCATTTATTTCCATAAATTCACACAAGTCTTAGCAAAAAACTAGCACCAAATGGACACAGTTACAGAGTATACATAGTACCATGCACATGGAAGAAAAACATAAAGGTGCACTATTAAATCACAAGTATACAATTAGCATATCCTGTACTGTAATATTAAGTTAATAGGCACTTATCAGGAGGGGAGGGAACTCATTAGTGCTATTCTTACTGTTCAAGGGTCAACTGTGTACAGTTTGGACATTCACAGAAAGATTTTTTTTTTCTTTTCTTTAAAGATGGTGTTACTGTGGTTCAGGCTGGCCTCTAACTTGTGGCAGTCCTCCTGTCTCAGCCTCCTGAGTGCTGGGGTCACGAAAGAATTTATTTTTTTGTTACCAGGAATTGAACTCACAACTTAGCACTTGGCAAGCAGGCGCTTATGCCATTGAGCTAAATGTTACGCCCCTCACAGAAGGATTTAAATGTTGAGTTTCAGTTTACTGATGTATTTTCTTGAAGTTTCTCTATGAAAGCCATTGAAATTCTAAGTAGTAATCTTACTAAAACATACTGCAAATGTAGCAGTTTAATAAAAGGGTTTTAGCTCTGGTTCAATTTCCTAGATTGGGAAAGAAAGGGTCCTTGTTTCTCTCTGTGGTATAGGACATACAAGTATAGGAATGGATATAACAAATGATTTCTAACCTAGTGTGAGAACCCCCATGACTTGCTTAGGGCTGCCTGCTTTGTGTGCAGCCATAATGAATTCAGCGTGGTATTAGTTTGAAAGGTCAGAAAAGTAAACTGTCCGTGCTGATAAAGTGTAGAAATTTGCATAACTAGTAGGAAGAACAAAAATTACCTATTAACATCACAGTTGTAGCATTTTTGTCCCAGGAATTTTATAATGTGAACCAAGTTAGAAAAAGAGGAAGAGGAAAATAACAAAACCAACTCTAGTGTATTTAGAGGTGGTCCAGACAGCTTTAAGTGTATTTATTCTGATTGGTTTTTAACTTCAAGCTGAGAATGTGAAATTGAAATTGATATACCAAGGAAGTTTGTTAAGTGTCTACTAAAAATGTGGTGAAAGTTACTTGAAAACATGCTGGATTTTTTTTTTTTTTTTTTTTTTGGTAAAACAATAGGCAGGTGTATAGTAGACTGGTTAAGAAAAAGGAAATCAGAATAGTAAATCATGGTATTGTGAGAGACTGTAGTCATCAAAAGATGAGTAAATCTGGATTAGGAGAGGACAGAATTTGTTTACTGTGTCACCATCTTTGAATTTAAAGGAATTTGATGTAAGGTAGTTTAAAAGGTTGGAGGGTATGGTAAGTGTTAAGTGGTTGGTGAAGGAGTCAGCTTATTTGCCTTATGTTTGACTTGTTTCCTGTTTATGAGGGAGCTTTTATGTATTGAGGTCTTAATTTAGGTATTGATTATTTTGTGGTGCTGGTGATCAAATCCAGACTTTACAGAGTTATTAACCCGAACTTTTTTTTAAATTTTGGATTAATTTGCTAAGTCGCTTCTGGCTGGGTTCAAATTTAGCCATCCTCCTGCCTCAGTCTGCCAGTGTTGGGATTATAGGCATGCATAACCATGCTCAGTTTAGATGTTCAGTTTTGTAAAATGTTTTGTTAAATTGAGACAATAATATCATTGTACAGTTTTAAAAACTTAAGTTTCAGATTGGTTTTGGCCCTCTTCAGTCTTTTCCTTTGAGAGATTTTAGAATTAAGTGCTGAATCTGCTTGATTGGAATATATACAGAATTGCTTTTTTTTTTTAATTGCTGTTTTTGTAGGTCAAAAACGGATGAATGCATCAATGTCAAATGGATATGTTTAGTACTGCTACTTTATATTGTTTCTTGCCTGGTTTATAAGTATTCCATTGTGGGAAGAAGTGATAGACAAAAGGAGCCCAGGCTAAAAGGGAAACATAGATGGGAATAATTACATTACTGGTGTGGTTGCTCTGTAGAAAACTATGAAAAATGCTGTTGTAGTCTGTAAGATTAGGAGAAAGTGAGAAAAGGGTACAATTACCAAAAGAAGTAAAAGTTATCCTGTTTGTTGTACCCAGATATTTTAGGTGGAGAAAGATTGAATATAGACAGCCGTTTAGTTTGTTATTAGAAAAGTGAATGGTAGGGGTTTTAAACATGTAACTTGATCCTGGGATCTACCTAGCGCTTGCCAGGCAGGTGCTCATGTCGCTGAGCTAAATCCTGGGTCCTCAACTTGGTCATCTTATTTATTGATGTCAATACATGTCAAGTACTAAAAGTAAAGTTTAAAGATGACACACAGATCCGCTCTCAGAGCTACATGAACTCCTTACAGGCAAGAGAATACAATGAAATGTTTAGGTAATGTGGTCACTTTTAGTTTAAATGCTTTCAGAGGAACAAATGATAGTGATAGTATATTAGCAACCCCTCCTATGGCGACAGTTATTGGAGACCCCTGAAGTTGATTCTAATCTCTTTCTTGGGTTATGGACTTGGTAGGAAAGGAAAGAAAGAACAAGACAAAAGCTCTTGCTATTGCTTAGGGGTCTGGGACTACCAGTTATTCTCTAGGTGCAAAAGGTTCTGAATCTCCAGCTAGCAAGCATTTTATTAGCCAGTGCAGGGGAGGACAAAGAGTGTTGCTTCCATAGAGGTAGTAAGTTTAACATCATAAAGGGAAAAAGCCAAGATCCCTACACCTAGGTGCTAATCTCAGGGACATAGAGAAAGATGATTTCTGCATTCCAAAACCAGCACAGGAGATAGGCAGGACTTAGAAGCAGAGCCTAGGACATACTATAACAGTTTACAATTTATGGTTCCCAACTGTAGTGGCCATGGAAAATAAATCTTGGGAAGGTAGACATAATGAAGTCACTTGTAACCTCAGCATTCTGGGAAGCCAAGCAGAAGGTATGTGAGTTCTGGACAATAGAAGAACTCTTGTCTAAAAAAGGAAAATGGGTTAGAGATGTAGCTCCAATGCAAGACCCTGGGTTCAGTCATACCACACATCAAAAAATAAAGAATTTTGGCTAGTGGTAAAGCAGCCAGTTAAAAATGTTTAACTGAATTGTTAGTGTAGAAATATTTGTAAGATAGTACTGTTGGACCTTTAGACATAGACAAAAGGTGATAGATGACTACTATTGGCATAATCGAACATCCCTTCTTTCCTTTGAATTTCTTTGACTCTACTTTTGTACATCTTTAATATAACTTTCCTGGTATATTCTGTTGGTCAATTATTCATGTTTGTTGAGTCCCATTTTGCATGCTACACAAACTTTATTGGATAATCTCATGCAATTCTATTAGTTTATTAAGTGTTAATACTTAGCATTACTTTGTGTTGAGACCACATTGTCAGCATCACCATTCTAATTCTGTACATTAAAATTGAATTCCTTCTATAAGACCTCTCTTTCTGCATTCTCTCTCAAGTGAGTTACACTAACTCAGTTTATCATGTGTGGATAGTGTTTTAAGTTATCTCTCCCGCCCTCCACCTTTGATACAGCTATCCTTATCTACTTTGTGCTAACTTTTTTTTTTTCTTACAGTCCTGGGGGTGAAACTGTGGAGCACTCTACCACTGAGCTGCATTCCTGGCCCTTTTAAAATTTTTATTTATTTTTTATATTTTGAGACAAGCCCTTGTTAAGATGTCTCAGCTGGCCTGGTTCTCCTGCCTTACCAGCCTCCTGAACAGCAGAGATTTCAGGTGTGCACCACCATTTCTGGCTTGTCTTAACATTTATTGGACTATCTCTGATGTTACTTAATTCTCTTATTAAACTGTTTTGAGAAATCATTAATACTTAAGTATAGTAACCTTAGATTTCTGCTGTGGCTTCCCTTCATCTGTCTAATAAACTTACCCTAAATAGTGTTCTTCCCCTAAATCTTTCATTCTTAGTGACAACTTAGTGTATTACGCCCACACAGTTAATATTTTAGGCCTTGTGAACTCTAGGGTCTTTTTGCCTTGCTGTGTTCTAATAAAACTTAATTTGCAAAAACAGGGCAATGGATAGAAACCAAGTTTGCTGATTCGTGACTCTTGTTCTGGCACACCATCTTTTGATACCACCAATCTTTGTTTATGCTTTTGCTTTAGAACCCATCTTCCCAACAAAGCTGTCTAGACTAACCTCATGAGGGGTCCCTTTTTTTCTTTTTCTTTCTTTCCTTTCTTTGTTCACTTTTCCTTTTCTCTTGCTGAGAATCAAATTTGAGGCCTTATACTTGGTGGGCAAATGCTGTACTCACTGAATATGGCCTCAACCTTTACATTTTTTTGAAATAGGGTCCCAGAAAATTTCTAAGGCTGGCCTCAAATTTAGAGTCCTTCTACCTTAGGCTCCCAAATAGGTGGATTGTTTTTATGTGCCACCATGGCTGGCCTTGGAGTTTGAGCTAGAAAAATTTCATAGTGGATGGTAGTGGTCTGATGAATTACAAAATATTAGCAAAATTACCTACTTTTGATTTTCCTAGCAGAAACCTTTACTTACAATTACCTGTGTTGGCCCTCTAGGCATTTCAAGTAACTTTGTATAATTGGTTGCTGTGATCCCTCTTCAAAAGAAAACCAGCAAGTTAAACATTTGCCTTATAAGTGTGTGAAGAGGATAGTCTTAAAAAATGAATTGTTATATAATGATTTTTTTTAATCCTTAAAAGTACCTTCTGCAACCTTGTACTAATAAGCTTGAAGTATTAAAACATGTTATACACACTAACTTGTCTCATATTCAAAATAAAATGAGACTTGTAATCTAAGCAGGCAAAATGTAACACCAATGCTCTTCTATATTTTCTTATCACTATTAATATTGCTACTTGTTAGTAAGGTTGTTTAAGCATGTAATCCCAGATCACACTTGATTCTGTTTTCCTTTGCTTATCTTAACCTTGTTTGCATTTCAAGGAAATTTAAATTTTGATGAAGAAGGGCTGGGGATGTAGCTTTTGAGTAGTAGAGCACTTGCCTAGCATGCAGCAGCCTTGGGTTCAATCCCTGGCACTGCAGAAATTTTTTTTTAATAAAGGAAATTGCCAGCAGTCATAGGAACTATATTAAATAACAAGGAATGTACCCAGGTATGGTGGCGAACACCTGTAATCCCAGCGCTAGGGAGACTGAGGCAGGAGGATTGCCACAAGTTCAAGCCAGCCTGAACCATATAGTGAAACTGCCTCAAAAAAGACAAAACAAAAACAGGGAAGGGAAATTTGTGTTGTTTTTCAACTCTGCTTATTTCTTGGCTAGTAGCTGTACTGACACATGGTTAGTTTTTTTGTTTTATTGTTTTTCCCTCATCAGAAGTCATAATTAAATTCACTATTCCACAGCCCACGTTTGAGGTTAATAAAGTTTTCTTACCTGAATTATTTAAAAATCCATAGTTGGACATGGTGATGCACAGCTGTTAATCTCAGCATTCAGGAGATGGAGGCAGGCGGATTGCTATGAGTATGAGACCAGCCTGAACTGTGTAGTAAGGCCCTGTCTCGAAAGAAAGAAAGAAAGAAAGAAAGAAAGAAAGAAAGGAAAGAAAAGAAAAGAAAAGAAAGAAGAAAAGAAAAAAGAAAGAGAGAGAGAGAGAGAGGAAGAAAGAGAGGAAGAGAAGAGAAGAGGACTGAGGATGTAACTCAGTGGAACAGTGGCTGCCTGGCAAGCTCAAGATCCTGAGTTCGATTTCTGGTACCCTAAAAATAAAAATCCACAGCACTTGAGTAAAACCTTAGATTCAGTGATCTAGTTTAAGATAAGGAAATATCTTCAACCTACTAAAAATGCTTCCTTTTTTGTTGTTGTCTTTATTTTAAAATTTGTATGTTTTTAAAGCACTACAGGTGTGGTTGTTGCTGTGATCCATCCTCCCTCACCCCCGCCCTGACAGTATTGGGGCTTTAACCTAGAACATTTGCTGGGCAAAGCATTCTGAGCTATATCCCCAGCCCCTTACTATGATTCATGTGTATCTTTCCCCCTCAAAAAAGAACAGGGACAGGTTGAGGCTTGGGTACAGAAAAGGAAATTTTTAAAGCATTGATAGGCTTAAAAAAGGTTAAGTTTTTCTCAACATATAGCTAAATACACAGTTATCTTTATGTAAAGCTAACCAGAAATAAGTGTTGAATGAATAATTGGCATATATAAAACATCAGGAATTTATTTGCTTAAAATGTGAAATTTATGTACTTTGACTAAAAAAAATACTGGTTATTTCCGTTTTGCAGTGAGATCAACTAAGACAAAACTTATGTTTGGATTTTTAAAATAGGCCATTCTTTGGCAGGCGTGGTGTCTCACTGTGGAAGGCAGAGGTAGGAGGATCCAGCAAATTAGGGAGATCCTGTCAATGAAAAAAAGGCTGAGAAATACAGCTGGGTTTGAATGAAGGCTCTGAGGTCAACTCCAAACACCCTCCCCATTAGGCAGGGCCATTTTGAGATGAAGAAAGTTGTAGTTTAACAGCTGTTTTGTTTTGTTTTGGAATGAAACTCACATCCTTGTGCTTGCCAGGCAGGTGCTGTGCTGCTGAGCTGTATCTCAGCCCAGGGTAACAGCTCTTAAAGATAGACCATTTTCACTTATTTCTCATTGTCCAAAACTAATGAATTTAGGGATAGTATTGGAATGATACAATTCCTTTCCTGATATATGTCCTATTTTTCCAGATTAGGTTGATTACAGTTCTCTTTTTCCTCTTTCAGGTCTCTATAAAGAGAATTTTCCTGCTCATCTTTGGCTAGGGATCTGTTAGGGAGAGTTAAATGCCATCAGCCTATAACTAAGAATTGCCTGCAGTGTTTTGCACATTTTCCTCAGATTTGGTTTATAATTTCACTTAATTTGTTTTATTCCTGGAGAGGGATTATGTTGTCCCTGACCTGTAATTCATATCAGATGTATTCCATTTTTGTGGGCTGGTTTTATTTTTCTTAAAATATAGTTGATCACTGATAAATTTGATAAGAATAAAATAATTTTTCCATTCTTTTAAAATGATACTTGTATGACTGTGGAAAATGTTCTTATCCTTAGTTTTGGTTTCAATTTATTCCTTTCTAGTAGTAGTTTAATTCTTTGGTTACTGCTATATAATAATCATGTATTCTCTACCCATTAATAGTTCACATATGCCCTGTGAGAGAGACTTTGATGTATGCTACATAGAGTTCTTACTGCCTCCATTCTTATCACTGTAGTTGGCCATATCCATTTTCTTTCTTGTAAGATGCTATAGTAAGAACATTGTGAATATTTCATTTTGAATGAAACTAGAGCAAATGAGGATTGTGTGTCATTAAAAAATAAATGTGTATGAATTGGCACTGTTTACTTTATGGGTTAAAATAGGAGAGGTATGATTTAGAGGCCAGAATCACTTGCCTGAGTGCTTAAACTGTTAAGCTTTAAGTATAATTGATCAAATTAGATGAATGATTTATTCAAAACATTTGGGTACCAAATTGAAGAATACTAGGTTACCAAGACGTACTTGTGGATTTTGTTTGTTTTTAAATAGCAGTGAACCATAAGAAAAGCATTTTTGTTCAATGAAAATGTGTGAAGTAATCCTTTTCTGTTTTTTGTAGAAATGGAATCTATTTGGAATTTGCAGAAGCAAGGTAAGTAAGAATGACTAGATTAATTGCAATGTCTAATAGTCAGTGAGCATTTTATATTGTTTTTGTGTTAATCACTAGTCAGAAGGCACTAGCTGCAGGGCTCTAGAACTTCTTAGGCTGGGAAAACTAATTAAAAAGAAGGTGTGAAAAATAATTCTTTTATTTGCTGGGAAAGAAAAAAGTTTTTCCACTATAATTATGAAAGACAAGCTAAAAGTTGTAGCTCAGTCGTAGTGCAGTTAGCCTGTACCAAGCCTTGAGTTCAATCCCTAGCAGTGCCAAATAAAATTCCTATACGTGTTATTTTACATATTAGGGAAATGAGGCCCCCATAGGTTACTATATAAATCAGCTGGATTACAATGTAGGTTCCCTTGATTTCCTAACTTTGTTCTTTCTTCATTCTCCCCACCCTCTTGTTTTATTTTGTTTTGTGATATTGGGGATTGAACTCGGGTTCTTTATGCTGAACACCTCCACAACAGCCCACTTCCCCACCTTTTTTGGGAAATGCAGGCCTCTCTTAAATTCCGCTGGCTGGGCTTGAGTTTGCAGTCCTTCTGCCTCAGCCTTTAGAGTAACAGGAATTTTAGAATAAAACTGCAGGGCCAGGGATATATCTCAGTAGAACAGCACCTGCCTGATAAGCACGAGATCAGGAATTCAATTCCCTTACCCCCCCCCCACAAAAAATAACAGAATGTGCAGTCACATTCTGTTTTATGTTTTGAAATCAGAAAAAATCTATAGAATTTATTGTTGTAATACTAGGGATTGAATACTGAGCCTTTTGCACATACTAAACACATGGTTTTGATTCTATTAAGAATAAAGTGGTATTATGGAAAGTAAGGAATAAACTTGTCATGATTAGGATTAAATTGTGCCAAACTACTTTAACCTAAAATGCTTGGTGCTAGATTTTACTTGAACCATTCCTTGCTGAATGGTATACTCTGATTAAAATTAAATAAATTGAACCATTGCTAGTCTGTATAGGATTTGAGGAAGATCTTGTTGATGGGAATCTGTTGTAGTGCCAAACTACTTTTGAGTTGAGAGGCTAGATCACATATATATTTGGTACAAAGAAGAAATGGCTATTGAATTGTCTTGTAATAAGAAAAAGGATAATTACTTGGAATTTGGTTTTGGATCACAGGTATTTTGGGATTCCAGACCTTATTTTTATTTATTTTAACCTTTCCTCTAGATCCCAAAAGGATAATCACTTACAATGAAGCCATGGATAGTCCAGATCAATGAAGGACCAGACTGCCTATTCATCACTTTTCTGCAGCATTAGAGCCACCGTTCATGAGGGACACAAGGCTTTTATGCTCCTAGATCTTCAATGCAGCAGAGGAACCATAAGTAGAATCACAGGATAATATATACAAATATATATATATACATATATATATATAGTTATTTAAAAAAGGCAACTGAAAGTAATTAGACTTCTTAAGGAATCAAATTTATTTCAAGAGACTACACAAGGTTATTTAATCTCCGGTACTGAATAATTTTTTGTTTTGTTTTTCCTTTTGTTAGTTTTTGTTTTTTTAAGTGTGAATGCAAGTGATTAATGAATACAGACTTTAACAAGTGTGGTTCTAAAAGTTCCAGCTGTCATCACCTTGGGCTACAAATGACCCAGTGAAAGAGGCAAATCCACTTAAAAGATCCTCTGTATTTTGTTCTGTGACTAAAGTGATACACTAATCACGGGGAACCCAGAATGATTCAACATTTTCCTCTGCTCCCTTGATATTTTGGTTTTACTTTAAGCCCTGCAAGAATGCTGGATAAATGCCTTGAAGTTTGCAGGGGTGTATTTTTTTAGTGAATATGATTTGCATGTCTTGCCAGGAGTTAAGCAGCCTCTGTGGGGTGTTGGGAAAATATTTTCTTTCCTTTCTTTCTTTTTCCTTTTTTTTTTTGGTGGGGTGGGAATAGGGGAGGGTCTTGAAGTTCTACAATTCTGGAATAGTTGGTGGGTACATAGTTAACTTGCTTTGGTTACATGTTGGACTTTTAACAACTGAAGAATCCATGAATATTAAAGAAAAGTTGCAGAACAAGCAATTGGCTTAGATATGGAACAAAACTCTTGTGCCCATATTTTAATGTAATTGTATAACTGGGAGCAAAAATATACTCTTGCTTTTCAACTGTAGGTGCTCCAGACTTGCTCTCTGTCACTAACACTAAATGTGCAGTTTTTTCTCATTTTCATCAAAGAGAAATGTATGTATCTTTCTGTAAATTCTCTTTAATTTCTCAGCAAAATCTAAAAGGGGAAGAAAAAAAACCATGAGAATTAAAACTTAAATGTTTTTAGCCAGTGAGGCGTTAATGAACCCTGCTAATAGGAGGTGTGTATTCATGCAAATTATACTTCTGAGCTTACTAGCTTCTAATTATATCTTAATAAATATATTTTATTACTAGAGCAAAATGGATTTTTAGGGAAAATAATGTGAAATTCTGGAAATTTTGTTTTGGGCAGAGAAGAGCATTAGCCCTGTCTTATTACATTGCCATCCTGTTGCACTGCAGCTTGTGTATAGCATGCTAAAATAAACTTTTTGTGTGTGTGAAGAAACTAAGGGTCCAATTTAAGATTGGGTGATGTTAGTGGCATAATAACAAGTTCTCTGGCCTGACATAGCATCACACAACACACACCTACACAGAAATTAGTATATCCATGTATGTCAAATACAGGTTGAAATAGCGGGGCATTTATATAGTCATAGTCTTGTAAAAGTAGACTGGATCCCCTGAGAGTATTTGGGGAGAAAGTAACTACTAATTTTGCTCTACCCCTTTGTGTAAGAAATGTCCAGTTTTGAGCAACTGTTGTATGGATGGATTTTCTTGTTCTGTTTAATGAGACTTTTAACAAATACAGTTTATGAAAGAAGCGATTGGGCTCAATGTTAGAGTAGAGCAAATATCTTTTTAGTCTGAATTTCTGCCCTGCTTAGATTTTTAAAAAGTATAAGCATGGATTGCCAATTCCACTTGATGTAAACAAAACTTTTTATACATAATATATATATATAATAACTTATTGTATCAGTCCAGGTTCAGAAACTTGTGGTAGGCCAGTTCCAGATAGTTTCATTTCACCTGTAAACTGTATCACTTTTACTGATAATTGTAATTTTCAAATGTATAATATGTTTACAGATGTGCCCTGCATTTAGTCTGCCTTGTTCCTATTTTGATTTTTGTTGAGTCTCCTGCCTGCTTGCCAAAAGCTAGGATGCTTTCAGGCCCATGTACAATTGAAAGCATAGGCATCCTTGAGCTTTAAAGCATTGAACAAACTGGAAAATGCAACATACCACATACTGAAGTGAAAAGTCTGTGTTTTTGTGTTTTTTTTTTTTTTTTAAATAAAAATTTTCAAAAAGTTATTTAAAAAAAGAAAGTTGATTCAAGGGGGAAAAAAAGAATCCAGTTTGTTTTACAGGTTTTAAAGTTCTGCTGTGTGTTAAATTGCCTTGTGTAACCACTTGTCACCTTAGGGCCATATCCCTATCCATTCCCCCTTTTTGAATGTCCATTTTGCTTGCCTGAAATTTGAATTTCTTATGTCTCACAACTCATGAGAAACGTCTGGGTTTGTGACATACAGAGGTCAAAGGAACATGTGTTCAAAAAAGGAAAACAACAGTCCCCATCCAAATTGGGCTTATTTTAGGAGCAACACTTAATTTATACCTTTCAAAAGCATTTTTCTTAATGTCCCCTCCATATCCCTCAGACCTCTGTTCAGAGAAGCTAAAAAGAATATATCCCTTCTCTGTTGTCCAAAGGTTTTTTGAGTCTTCTAAATGAAACAATGCAACATTTCACTTTGATTTCTCCACTGAAATTTTCTTGATTATATGGTTAGAGGTATATAGTAGTTAGGAATGTCTCTTAACTTTCTGGGAACCCTAGTGCCCCATCATATTAACTGTCAGTATTGTGGGGGCATTGGGTTGATGGATTTAATTGCCTAGGTTCAAGCAGGACTTTGGGACAAATCTCCTTTGTGCTGTTTGGTTATACTTAATTAAACTCTCCTTGTCACAGTCTTTCTCCTTAGGTCCTCACACAATTCCTTACAAGAGCACTTATTAAAAATTCTTAAGAGTTGATTTGTTTTCTGGTTATTTTTGTGTAAGCTTCTAAACAAACTTCAGCTGTGATTAATTTAGCACATTTAAATAACAATGTGTTATTGTTCAGTATAAAGAATTTTTCAACTCAGAGTATTAGTACTGTAGCATAAACCAAATACAGTCTAGAGGGGATTTTTAACATCCCTCCATTAAAAAGACTGAAAAGGGGTGTGAGTGTACACTGGGTGTTTGTGTGTTTGGGAAAGATGGAGATATTAAAAATTAGTAAATGAATGTGTGTAAGACATTATATTAGTATTCAGAGAATGAAACTTGTATTTATTTTGTGCCATTTGTTTTCATTACACAGAATAAAGTCAGGTGGTTTAAATCCTTAAAAGGGTAGTATTTGAAATATGGCACTAAGAATGAAATCATGACCTATTTTTTTAATAGCTATGAAGATACTAATTATGGGTGAAGATTCCTTTTTAAATTTGTCTTGATTGTAGGCTTTTGTGTCACATACCACTCTTGTACAGATACCTTGGATAATCCCTTCCCTACAAAAGACAGGGTGTATTTATCTTTCTCTTTATTCATCCCCAGTTTGCTGTATTGAAGTTAATTTGCATAGCCTTTCCTCTATTCTCCTTAGTTATAAACCTTAACATGCTATATCCGCAGCATCTGTAGGGACCCTCACTTTCTTATGAGGGGATTAGCCAATAACAAGGAATTTGCTAATGATAGCTCCCCACATATACACATACCCAAATAAATGGCCAGAGTTCCTCCATTTTCGTATTTGGCTGTCCTTATCTGCCTACTTAATCAGTCATCGCCCAAAATCTGCAAAAACTTTTATAAAGGAAAAAGCCCCTGCCGCATTGATTTCTCAAATAAGTTTTTAGGAAAAAATATGACAGACCTCAACTATGGGAGTTGTCCACATGATAAAATGTGTTTTCACAAAATATGGTATAGCAGCAGCAATTTCATATTTGGTTTTTAAGAGTTGTTGCTTGTCCACATCAGAGACATCTTAATGATTTTTCTTTTGTAATCATCATGAGTTTCTGCACAACATTCAAAGCCATTTAGTGAAATTATATGCCATGTACCAAATGGCTACAGGCAAGGAGATTTTTTAAAAGACTATTCAGTTTTAAATTACACCAAATGGGGAGTCATTCTTGTAAAGATTCTCTAGGATAAATATGTTAAATGTTGACCATCCTTAGGATTAGGGGTACAGTTGAGCATATGAATCCCTCTTATATATGCTGACTGCAGAACTGATACACTGTAGGGGGATAAATAGATACAATAAGCAGTAGTTTTTATGAGACCTATTAATACTATACCAGTCAAGGTAGATTCTGATAGGAAAATGTCTTAGTAGCTGTGTCCAAAACTTACCTATTGAATTTTAAAGGAAGGGGAAGATTTACTTAATATATTCCAACCAGTTGTTTAAAAGGGACAGGCAGAGGACAAGACTAGAAGTATAAATAGCAGCTGTAAGTTTGCTAAGGACACAAATGAACATTAGTTCTTAAAATTGATGTTATTTTTGTTAAGTGATAGCATCAGAATTTATGATGAAAAAGATGGGCTTCTGCTTTCAGTATCTTTTTTTTTTTTTTAAACATCAGTCTGTTAGAGTAAGAACCAGGACCACCACACTAGGTTGGTTTAAAGAATGATTAATCATCAGCTCCACTGAAAATCACTGCTTTTCTCAGTTTTAATTTTCACAGTTTTGCTGCTCAATAAAGTAGAAAGGATGTTAGCAATAGTAACAATAGAATTTTTAGTTGTCAGCATAATAAAGCACCCAGTGAAGCATGAATGGTATATTGCTTTTGCATTAATAAGAATGTCAAACCATGGTAGCAGTTACAGGCTAGAAACTGAAACAGCCATTCTCACATATGATGAGATTGTTGATTCAGACTTCTGTATTCATAAAATTCTGTTAAGTCCAGAGTTTAAAAGCCATTTTATAATCTGCAGTATCCCTTTTCTATAGCCTTACTAAAATTATTTGCAGGTTCTTATTTTTCAGCTCAATTGTGCTTTCACTGTATATCAAAGTTGTATTCTACAGACCAACAAACCAATTTGAAATAAATAGCTTTCCATATGCCCTTTTTTCCTCAGGTGCTAATATACAAAGGCTCCAAAATGGATACTGCTTTAGTAATGTCTGCTTTATTCTTACAATGCATCATTTCTTTTGCCAGATGTAAAAGTTTGGTGTTGACAAAATTTTTAATATGTAAATATGAATGGATGGCTTTAGTTTGCTTTTGTTTGTGTATTAGTCTGTTTTCATTTATCCTTTGTAGAGGAGGATCCTTTCATGACCTTGAATACATTTCATTAGATACTGCATTTTTAGAATGAAAACACAACTGTTTTCTGTCTTAGATTAATTCTGCTGCTGCTATGAGAAACTGAAAATCAAGAATGTGATGCACTTTTTACATTACTATATATCATACATATACTGTAGATTGCTTTGATACTTTTTTCTGTAGCACAGCCACTAACAAGAGTGAATTTTATAATTCTCTGTGAGAGGGAATCAGTACCAGGAACTAATCCATAGTTAGTATTGGCCCGTGAATGACAATAACTTAGGAAAATAAAAATTATGTTAAATATTACACTTTTTGGCCTTAAAATGTCTTCTACTGCTGAAAATATTTTAATCTTAGCTTTGTTTTATTGTTCCCTCTCTCTGCCTGAAAAAGAGAAAATGGGAAGAGTGGCTTAATGGAAGTAGTGCTGTTGGTTTATTGATAATCTTTTAGAAAACAATTGTCTACTATCTAAGCTGGGATTTTTTTTTTTTTTTTTTTTTTGGTATACTACCAAGGAGAAATACTGTCCTGAACCAGCAAATTTAGTTAAGTTAGTCAAAACTCCCAACTATTCTGCTTCTCTGATTTTTTTTTTTTTTTTTTTTAGCAAGGGTATAAACTGTAGAAGGAATGCTGCTTGACAAAAGGAAAAGTAATTTCTCAAGCACATACTCGGACTTGAAGGATATGGGACCCAAAATAATGGGGAAAAACACCAAGTGAGGTGGAGGAATATGAAAAGATGTGTGGTCCAAAGCTATTTGGTTATATTTTGATGTTGCCAATATTGTAGAGCCAAAATTTTTAATTTGCTTATTTAATATATTTGTTGGCCAGAGATCTATTTTTATATCAATGTGCCTTGCATGTATGTTTTAAAATTTTTGGAAAGGCCATTTAGTAATGCCTGAGACAGTTGATGATTCTTAACACCTCACTAATTTTTATGCAGTATGAAATGCTCGTTCTATTGCCCAACTGGTGCTCTCTGTTCAAAGTTACAGATCTTGTCAAACTGGAACTATTTTGTAAACAGGAAACTATTTTGGTGGTTTCTTTTTCTTCTTCTTTTTTTTTTTTTTTTAAGTTTGTTAGTGGCTGTTTTGTAGTGGGAAACAGTTAAAGGATTCTTCACTTTTGCTTCCCCCAACCCTAGTACCTTCAAGTAATGTGATGACACCATTTCTTGTGTGCTTTGAAAAAAAAATTCAGGTTGCTGTCTCCTTTAGTGTTACAAAAAGTATTATTAAAAGCATTGTTTCAAAATATAGGGAGATAATGCAGTCCATGATAATTTGGGATTCTGTGTGAGCTTTGATACAAGTTATTGGCTCTTTCCAACTTTAAAATTTTTATTGTTAAAGCACCTTGCTTAAAAAATTTTAAATATTTATGTCTGCAACATTGTCTCAAAATAATAAACTGTGCAATTCTTGTTATTAAAAAAAAAAAACCTCTCCCTAATGTGACTTGTTAGTTTCTCTGTATTTCCTGCCAGTGTAAATGTGAAAAGCTTTGCTTGCATTACGTTTTAGAAATGCATTTTGCACACTCAAAATTTTGCCGAGGCTCCGTGAAAAGGTTAGACCTAAGTAGACGAATAAAGCTATGCACATGTTTTGAAAGTTTAATTTGTGTGTCATTATAAAAAGTGACCTATTATTTCCTTGTTCTTAGCTTTACCATCTTTGGAAACATGGCTCAAAGTTACAGTTGTAGGCTAGCTCATCAAAAGAACTAGAAGAGAGGGAAATTAGCGACCATTTTAATAAAGTTTAGTTTAAATGAGAGCTTGACTTGAATCTATTAAAAGGGCTTTTCTTGAAAAGAGGCAGTTTTACGAGCTTTGTAAACCTTTGGATGCTCTTTCTCAGTGAAATTTTGGCTTATTTGATGAAAAAGAAATGGGAAGTATTCAAACTGAAATGAAGGAAGGATCTTTGCTACATGGAGCTCTGACAGTTTTGTCATAAAGTGATTTAGAGGTAGGGTAGCCTTTCTTGTATTGAGTACTTTGTCATAAATTTGGTTCATTACATGATTGGTCTGATAGTAGAATCAGTTGTTTAATGATCAAAGCACAGATTGTTTCAAAGATAATATATATCTTTTACAAAATTGTCCAAGCTGATTTTAAAAAAAGTTTAGAAATTGGGTATATTTGATTCAAACACTGCAGTTTGCATGAACTAAATAGCTTTATTTTACATGTGTATATGCTTAAGGTTGTGTACGTGTCCTAGCTAGGTCTTATAAAGTCATCTTTTACAAGACTTTTCTGTAATCTCAGGACCTTTGTAGAAGAGGCTATAAGTTTAAGTAGAAATTATTACTAATAGTATTTCCCTCATGCTCCTAGATAAAGAAATCCTTCTGTCTTATAGCTTTTCCTGTGAATTAGAAGAGGATGACTATCATCAAGCCTGCACTTGATAAATGTTAACTTTGAAAATGCAGCAAAACCCTCCTTCTGTATGTAATCTTCAGTGATAGTGGCAATTAATAAGTGTACTAGTCAAGATTTGAAAGGTGACTCAATGCATGGCATTAAATGGTAGAAATGAAGGAAGTGTAGCAAGCATCATTTTAGATGGCTTTGACTACTTTTCAGCATCTGTCATTCACTTACCCAGTCTTAGAACATGTTGGAAGAGCAAAGTGATTTTTGATATGCATAGGCACTAAGGAGGTGAGTTACCTCTTAATTCGGGGGAAAGGATGATTAGTTGATTACAGTTACGTTAGATATTTTCCCTTCCTCCTCTCAAAAATTTCTTTTCATTGTTTTGCCCAGCAAAAAAAGATAAGTCCTTAGATACAAGAACAGTGACCAGAAATTTACCCTTCTGCTTAAATGCTTAGGTATTTGCTATAGCTGTTTTGGATGTCATGGATTCTGAGGAAGTGTCACATAATGATCTTCCTTTACTGATGTCTTAATGTTCAGTGTTTTAAAAAATAAAAATTACAAACACTTTACAACCATACTCAGATTTACTTATTTTATCAAAATAAAAAACCCAAGAGATTTGTAGATCAAATTGAGACAAGTGTACATTGTTGAATAAAAAATTTTAAAGTTTGAGGTGTTTGTGTTATCTTTGTATGCTTTAATTTTTTAAAAAGTCTCTACTAAAAACTTTAGTTAAGATTGTAACATTGATAATGTCCCCTCCTGCAAAGAATTTAAATCTTAAATGAATGGTGTTCTTACATCTTTATAATTGTTTTTCTGTGTTTTAGTCATACAGGTTTGTGCTTGGAGTTAGCATGTTTATTAGCTGCTTTGCCTTTTTGAGGACATTGAGCCGTGTGCTCTTTCATTTGAAACAAACTGAAATTGAGCTAAGTAATCAACTAGAATGTTAAGCTGCCAAGAATGTGGATTTATTCATAACTTCTGGTTTTAGAAATATGTGGCAGTGTACATAAGACTTCCTGTTTAGCACAAATTGTATAAGAAATACTTAAGCCAACATATTAGTAAGGGTTGGTGAGAAAATGGACAAACAGTCACTACTGAGACTAATAATATGTGGTTTAAATGCTTTATTCTTTGAGAAAGGAAATAATCATCCCTGGCCTGCTAACTAACTTGAACACAAAAGGAATTTGTGTTGTATTGAAGTTTATCTTTAAAAATTCTCAGCCACTTAAGTTTGATTTGTGTAAAGAATGGTATTAATTCAGTCTGCAAAGTTTCTTGTTTTTTTTAAATGACATTTATTGTGGATTTCAGCAGCTAACATTTGGAAGCAGTGTCTGAGCAAAACATAAAACTCAAGTGTTTAGCAAGGTCTCATGCTTGAGGAATTCTCTTATTGGAGGTTTTAATCCACTACTGCTGGATACGGCGAATAGATTGGATCTGGGAAGTCTGAGCATGAGAACCCCACTCTCTCCAGTGTTTATAGTCTCCTCCGTGATGGTCACATTCCAGAATGTACTGATAACCACGATATCCAGGGTACTGGTAGCAAACCCAGCTAGGAAATTAAACATACACTGCATTATTAAAAGTACTGTAGTAGCAACTTGGCAAACACCCTAAATCCTGAGCCTCTTAACACAATGGTGCTTCTAGGCTTAGAGAACAATAGCCATCCTTTATATGTCAGGCACCATTTGTGAATGGAAGATGGAGTAAAGATTAACCTTGATGGGTGAAAAGATTTACTAGCCAACATACATGCTTAGGAGCAGTGCCTGGGGGAATATTAACAGTAGCTGGTGCAGACTGAGTTCCAAAGTAAAATGTGAAACCTATACCACTATGCTAATGTACAGACTTACTAATAAAACATGACTATTAATGTTCACAAGGCTTACATGTGCAGGAACTAAACTTTGAAATATACACCATTTTTGTACTCACGCCCCACATTGTATCTTCATGGAACCAACTTCATTATTGAACCAACCCATGGCTTGTAAGGAAGGGTAGTCATCACAGATCTCCCATTGGCGTCCAATAAAGTTCTCTTTTTCAAAGATGGTAATCTTAGACTCTTTATGATTCTGTAACCCAGAAACTAAAAACCTTTAGAACTAGTGTTAGGACTTAAAACTTTATTCTTTGTCCTATTTTTCAAAACTGAAAACTTTTGAGTTTACCAAAAGGTACTTGATCCAAATTCCTTAATCCAAATGTAAACAACATTTAAAATGTATAAATGTACTCACTTTGGCATCACATATGCTGAAATAGTAAAAGATAACAAATAGTTGATACAATACTTTGAAACAAAGGGCCAGGTGTGGTGATGCGCACCTGTCATCCTAGTACTCACTGAGGTCAAAGCCAGCCTGCGTTGCATAGTGAGAGCCTGAGAATATGTATGATGGTTAAAAAAAAAAAAAACTTGCAACAGCCTACCAAAAGATTAATACCCACTGTAGGAAAAGATGTCACAAACTACTGCAAGAAGTGCCAATATGTGTATGCCCTGGACATCCAGAAGGGAACATGAATATGATGCAAGCATTAAAAAGGCCAGAGGCTAAACACATGAAGTTCAAAAATACACAAAACTTGATCATAATGGAGCAGTTGGCTGGCAAAGGGTACTGGAAAATTTTTATGAGATGAGAATTGTTCTGTAGAGTTAGGGTGTTCTGTACATAGATATATGTGTATTCCATGTCTCGTGACTATACAGTTGGAACGTGCATTTTATTGTATGCCAGTTGTACCTTAAGGGAGAAAGTAAAATAGAAAAAATGAAATCATGTCCAGATAAGAATTTTTTTAAAAAAGATTTAGAGCCTTTTTGTGTGTGTTAACCACCACTGGTTGAGCTTTACACTTTAAGGTGAAGTCATTAATTAAAGTTAAGGAAAAATCACGATAGGAACTGAATATTTGGGAAGTAGTCTGGCCTCATTTTCAACATGTCTTAAGATCTTTCTCTTCTCTGTAAACTGTTCCAAAGACTAAATGTAGCCTGATACACTTAGTGTTAGAAAGAAGATTATTATGAATCTATATAGATTAGAGATTCTTGAAGACTTGCCTTACTCATTCTCTATTGAAAATTTAAGCACTTCCTTGTTTCTGCAGTAAAAAAGCAGGTTGAAATTCAATTGGTCACAGATTTACTTTTTATGAAACTACATGGTAAGTGCTTTTTCTAGTTCTGTAATATGTGCTTCCTGCCACCTGTAAGAAAACCTTAAGGAAAAATCTGGTAAAGAAAATCAAACAGCCAACTTTGAAAAAAGGAGCAGTTATTTTTCTCTTGTCCTTCCTGTCACATTCAGCATAACCAAAGAGAAGTCAATTTTTCAGTCTCTACCCTCATACCCCATCCCCTTGCACAGAAGTGGAAATTTCAGAGACTCACAGCTGAACAGATGGGGCGGAAGGACATGAGACGTTCAATGTGGTAGGCATTGCTCCCGCTCCAGGCATCCCAGCGAGGATATTCTCCTCTCTCCAGTATGAACTGCTGCCCACAGAAGCTGGTATGCTCATAGCCAATCCAGCTGTTGAAGACAGGTTTGTTCATGTTATTCAAAGCTCATATGACCTCATAGAGAAGGCAGTATTCGTTTTAGATTAGTTTATGTCAGTAAAGTACCCCAATAGAGCTTTACAAAATAATAAATTCATTACAAGAGGTGGGAAAGGGGCAGGCAGCTACACTAAGTAAGTTTGTAAATGGCATTTGTTTGGGGCTTATTGCTTGAAAGAGCCTTACTTCACTGGCCCCAGTGATGTCTATTACTAAAACTGTATTTTCCTCCAAGTCACCTATTCTCTTATCTAGAGCTCCAAATTCATGATGTAGTGACTGATTTTGATTTTACTTCAGCCAAGTCTATAGATATCTTCCTAGAAAAGCAAACCAATGAATAGACAGCTGATGAGCAACTAAACTTTTTTACTTGTCACTTTATAGATTCTTTCTCCTACTGCCCCCTACATAGATCCATACTTGCTGGAACATCCTAGCTTCATTTTTCACAATTGGGTCTTAATTACTGGTGACATTAAAAGTGTTGCTTGTTTTAAAAGGCCTGAAGAGCTCCATTTTTGTGGCAAGCAACTTGTGGAAGCCTGGCCACTTGTAATGTTAGTTTTGCCTAGTTCACTTTTTTTTCAGGTTTTTAACAAAGGCCTGGCCTAACCTGCCAAGAACTAGAAGACAAAAGTGAGAGGGTCTCCTTTGTCAAGATTGGCCATCAAGAAGAAACTTGGAAGACTTGGAACTAATATGTCTCTGGAGTATTGGGGTTAAATTTCTTTTTATATGCAAAAATTAACAGCATCTGTTCTGGGGCATTCAGGAGGTGAGTTAGCTATAAAGAAGTAGCTACCTGATGGTTTCCTCTCATTTTCTGTAAGCAAGAAAGACAGGAGAGTGCTATAGCTATTCTGAAGAAATCCCAGATAACAGCACACAGGTCTGATGGGGTCACTGCCCCACTGCATCATATAGATTTCTTTAATTCTTTTTCCTTCCTCTACCCCCCACAAAAAAAACTCAGAAGCTGAGTACATCACAGTCCTACTTTTGGTTACTAAATTGTGCATGCAGTAATTTCTATTGAGATTACTCCGTGACAAAGGCCTCTCCAAATGTTTAGTGTCTGGGGAACATTTTTTCTTCCCCTGTCTCTATTCACATTGTCCTGTTGCCTAAAGGGAAATAAGGGACCTGCAGCTCAGAAGTCCATACTCACGCTCCACATTCCACCTTGAGGGACCGGACATTATCAAAACTGCGCTCAGAGACATTTGAACAGGAGCTGGTAAACTCCATCCTCTTGCCCTGGAAATTCTCCTGGTCATAGATGGTTATCTAAAATGGGATTAAAGGGGGCAAGAAAGCTAGAATCTAGTACAACAAGTCTAGTTTAGCACTCAAATTGTGTCTACCCTGTGTTGTCTATCACCAAGTATAGCCCAGGATGCCTGATAAGATCTCACTATAGTCAGGGTAAGAAGTTTGAATTAATGCCACTGGTTGATAATGTTCACATGCTCAGACTAAGAGTAGATATGGGGAAATTTGTTTTTAATAGGAGTTATCTGCCAAGGGTGATGGCTAGCCCAGTGGACAGACCAAAGACTTGTAGGCTCTTATTCCACTAAGCTTGCTGCATAAGTGTGACTTCTGGGACTCCCAGAAGCACCCTGTGGATTGTTCATTGGCTTTTTTAGCCACACATTATAAACCCCTAAAGTGAAAGGGAGGGTTATAGTCCCTTTTACTAGAATTTGGCTCTTGGACCACCCCCCAAAGCTGTGAACTGGCTTCAGAGTTGACCAAGGAGAATGATGAAGCCCTTTGGGGAAGCAGAGTCTGAGCTGAGGGTCAGGTACTGAAGCCCGTGGTTAAACCCAATTTAAGGCTGTGTGAACCTAGAGTCCTATGACTTATATGACATCTGTAAATCTCTCTTTGTTACATGGCTTCATTTTCTCCATGGGCATGATTCTTTCAAGGCTGCTCCATTTTAAGATGATTTTAGCAATATAAACAAGAGTTGAGGGGCTAGGGATTTAGCTCAGCGGTTCAAGCACTTGCCTGGTGAGAGTTCGATCCCTGATACAAACAAAAAAAGAATTGACCTAGGAATCTACGTATCTCTCTTCATGCATCATGGGCTTCCAAGGTCTTCCTTTGTCTAAACAGGGAATCCTGAATAATCCTTCCTTCAACAATGTCTGAATGTTGGGTGAATCCTTCCTCTACAGACTGGTGTTTTATTGGTCAATCACTCACTGTCTTGTAAACAAATTCATTCCTGGTAGCTGCTCTGTGGCCCCACCTCACTCCTATCCTAATGGGCCCCTTGATTTTCCATATGACGGGTGGGCTTACCTTCCATGGCCCCAAGGACCCAGGCATAGGGTTGGTCTGAGCCATCTTGGTAGTTGGAAGGGTTTCTGGAAGACAGAACACACACTAGTGGTGTGGCTTCTAAGATGCAGGGTTGAGATGAGACAGCACAAGGAGAGGAAAAAAGGCTTGAAGTCTGACAGACTTTGGTTGGGATTCTGGCTCAGTTGCTCACTACCTGAGACTTAAGTTTTCCATTGGTAAAGCTTCTATGTACAGTTATAAGGATTAGAAACAATAATGCAGGTAAAGTACTGCATAAGCATTGTGATCTCTTAGTTAATGTAGCTTCTGTTTTTTTGGCTTGCCTCTGGGTGATAGCATTGCTCAGTCTCAGATACTATAAACTCCTGGTAGCTCTTAGTGCAGACCCCCTCACACAGCCAGCAGCTCTTAGTGCAGACCCCCTCACACAGCCAGCAGCTCTTAGTGCAGACCCCCTCACACAGTCAGCAGCTCTTAGTGCAGACCCCCTCACACAGCCAGCAGTGCCTGGATCCACACCACACGCCCACACTCAAAGGAAGCCTTGGCTCTGACCCTAGAAAGTCTCACTCTTCCTGCTTTCTTACAGCTCTCAAACTGGCCTGCTGAAGTGTGTGGCCAGACACCATATTTCCTTGTTTGTTTGTTTTTTTAATTGAATTTAATTTTTGTTTGTTTGTTTTTTCCTCTTTGGTTGTTTGTTTGTTTGTTTTTTGTCTTTTTGATTCAGGGTCTTGCTATGCAGTTCAGGCTGGCCTTGAGCTCACTTTGTAGCCCAGGCTGGTCTCAAATTCGCAACGATCCTCCTGCCTCAGCCTCCCAAATGATGGGATTACAGGTGTGAGCCACCACGCCCGGCTTCCTCTTTGGGTTTTTTGTTTTGTTTTGTTTTGTTTTGTTTTTTGGTCTTTTTGAGACAGGGTCTCGCTATACAGTTCAGGCTGGCCTTGAGCTCACTTTGTAGCCCAAGCTGGTCTCGAACTCACAACAATCCTCCTGCCTCAGCCTCCTGAGTGCTGGGATTACAGGCATGAGCCACCATGCCTGGCTCCTCTTTGGTTTTTGACCAACCTGATCTTGACCTTGTCGTTTCAATGACTTTCTTACTTTCTCCACTGTACAGCCACTTGCTTTATCCCTTATTTCTAGCACTTACCATTGTACTGATCTGTGTTCTTACTGAATACATCCTGAGTGAGCTTGTCCTTGGCAGGGCATACTGCACCATACCAGGCCCAAGTAGGGATAGAAAGGAGGAATATCTGGGGCCAGGGATTTAGCTCAGTGGTTTAAGTGCCTGCCTGGCAAGCAAGAGGTCATGAGTTCAATCCCTGGTATCAAAAAAAAAAAAAAAAAAAAAAAAGAAGGTTGAAAAAGACTTACTGAAGGAAAATGAAAAAGAAAAAGAATGTACTAATTTAACACTTAACAGTGGCGCACTCTGTGTCAGCTTGTCTTAAATGTTTTACATGCATTTAATCTTCACAACAAACCTATCAAATAAGTACTAATGTTATTCCTACTTTATAGATGCAGACTTTGAGAGTCATAGAGGTTACATGGACAACAAAGATGGTAGAATGAATAATGGATAGGAGGAAGGGGAAAGGGAAAAGGGAAAAGGGAGAAGGGAGAAGAGAAAGTGAAGAGAGAAAACAATTATGCATTAAGTTTCTTACTCAGAATAGACATTCCCAGAGGCAAAACTGGCTCTTCTTTCTGGCCACTCTCAGGCTCAGGAACTAATGCATGTAAAGTCTGACATTTTTTTCTATTTGGAATCTCTGAATAAGCAACATCTGCCTGTTCTTTGGCACAGTACCTTCTCCCTGCATCTGGAAGCCTACTTACTACTTGCTGCCTCCTGTCAGCCATATAAATGCATGAGTTGACTGCCTTTCTCTAGAGCCTTCCACTCTTCTCCAGCTACCCTTGAAGTCTCTGACTTCTAGGCAGGAAAAGGGAGCCCTCTCCTGCGTTTCTCTTCAAGGGAAGGACAGTAAGGGTAAAGGCCAGGGCACCCTCAGGGTCTTACTCACCCAGCTCCTGCTGCACAGTCTGGGTCTCCATCTGGTGCCACTTCCTCTGTGGCCTGCCTCTTTATAGTCCTAAGGCCGATGGCCAATGGCCCTGTCAGCACTCTGCTTTCCCTCTCTCTTTGTTTTCCCTGATCCCCAGAGTTCTGGTGGCTCAGCCTACTGGGTAGGCATCCCCCAGCCCTTTGTTTAAACTAGGGTTATAGAAGTCCAGAGGCCCCACTGCCTGGGCAAGGCTGGCTGCTGTGGTCTTACTCTCAGAGCAGCTGGGAGCTGAGGACAGGAGGTTTCTACCATGTATACTTGTCCCTTAACCTTGTCCTGCTTTTTCGTGCCACCCCAGGTCTTCCTAACACCTTGGGAGAGCCTATCAAACACATTAAAATGCAAGTCAGGCACAGTAGCATATATCTGTCAACCCAGCACACAGGAGGCTGAGGCAGAAGTATTGCTGCAAGTTCAAGGCCATCCTGGGCTACATAGTGAGTGCAAGGCCTCCCATAACTATGTAGTGAGACCCCATCTCGAAAAACAACAACAACAACAACAACAAAAACATTTCTTAAGAAAAAAAAGTATTATTACAGTTGTGAACTATGTAGAGAATAAAAATGACTATGTTCTTGAAAATCTTTATTAAAAAAAGAAAATCTTTATTCATACATGCATAAAACTGAATTCAATTCCATTTGACTAGAAGATATGCATCTCAATGCAGCTACTTTATTAAATATTCATTTTAATGCTACAGTTTGCTTTTTAAAAATGGAGCAAATAAATCTTCTAAGGGTTTTTAATATGTTGTTTTGGTCCTTAGAAATCTCACAAGCCCAAGGTACTGTGCCTATGGAACTGTACCCTTAAGTTAGGAGAAAATGACATCTCCCTGGGGATTCAGGGCACTGGGTAAGGGAAGAGTTTGGGAATCATGGGCCTTGGCAGGGCCTCACAGGGAAGGATGCATTCAAACACACAGCTAATGTGAGAAAGAGTGCAGGAGTGGAGCTTCAAGCCAGGCAGATGTGGGTTTAAGTCCCAGGTCCCTTAATTGGGTGACTTTGGGAAAGTCATTCAGGATAGCTTAACCTCAAAACATGGAAATGATGTCTGCCTGACACAGTGAAGGTCTATGATTTCTCACTACCCTATTCTCTTCATTGTGATGGACAGCGTAGAAAATTTCATACCACTTGGAGAGAGGAAGAAAGTTCTTCCAGTTTCTCTTCAATTGCTCCATCCCATGACTCAAGTTTTAAGTGAATCCCTGTTTCTTAGCACCAAAAATCAGGTGAGTAACATTTGATATGCATTGAGTATCTGTAGATTTGGGCAGAACACTCTGGCATGTAAATCTGATGCTAAGCACAGTGCACCATCTCAAGAATGTTGCCTTGATTTGTTGGTGATGTGTGGGATAATGGCTGGCAAGGGACTTAGTTGCCTGTGGATCAAAGAAAGTTTCAGCTGTCTGGTGGCTGTGTAAGGGCATAGGACACTGACTGCCCATGGCTGGTGGCTCTCGCCCCTTTTGCCTTCTCTTCCTCCTTTTCTTTCTCCTTAGAACAGGGAATTTAGGGAACTCTTTCATTGGTCATTTGTTCACTTGTTTATTCCCTGGCTCCTAAATTGGCTTAGCACTCTGCTTCATGGCACCCTATGCTTTTCTAATTATTGCATGGACTATACTATAGAAATTTCTTTAGCAACTATAAATATTAAACTCCCAAGAGGTAACTGAGGCATTTGGAACTCAGGTTTACAATAAAACAATTTCACAGTTTATCTTTCTGTAATCTTTGAATTTTGAACAGAGAACATATTTTTATTGGAAAAAAGTTGTTTTTGAAAACATTAAACACATTGCTTAACTATCAACTTCTTCCACCAGACCCTATGTTCTAAGGCAGTAGGGGTCTCATTTGTCTTGTTCATTCTTGTATTGTCAGATCTGAGCATAACAACTACTTTGATAAATTTGTTTTGGATGAATGAATGAATGGGTTTGTGACTCTGAGGCAGAATTAATTGTAGTGTAGTCCACGCTGCTAGGAGCATCCTGCTGAGTTTGGCCCATTAACCACAGTTACTACTGATTGCTTGTGCTGTTTATGCTTTTATACATTTTCAGCATCACATTTGGGAGCTTTATATCCTACTGAACTATTGGTACAATGATTTGGTATAGGACTGATTTGACTAATCTTTTATTTTTGCAGAAATGTGGGGCTTTTGACTGATTGAAAAAAAGCCCAAATACACATGCATAAAACGTGTGTGTGTGTGTGTGTGTGTGTGTGTGTGTGGTCAATTACTGAAAAGCAATTTATATTCTTCAAGCATTCCTGGATTCTCAGTTTTCCTCAAGCATCTTATATCCCAGAATCTTGAGAAAAATTGTCACATCTAACCAATCAAACTTTTCCAATTTAAATAAGATTTTGTTTTGTTTTTGCAATACTGGGTCCTCTGCATGCCAGGCAAGCTAGCAAGCTAGCAAGTTCCAGTGTTAAGGATACAACCATGTTTATTTTTCTATAAAGAGGGCCCCACACATACTAAGCAAATTTTTACCACTCTCCATATCTTCAGCTTCTCAATATGGCTTTTATTTGGGGTAGGGGATTGAGATAGGGTCTTTCTATGTACTTCAGGCTGTCTTTGAACTCACTATGTAGCTGGGGTGGCCTCAAATTCTTGGTGATCCTTCTGCTTCAGACTGCCAAGTGCTGGGATTACACGTGTGCACCACTATTTCTGGCTTAGGTATGGTGTTTGTTTGTTTGTTTGTTTGTTTGTTTGTTTGAGACAGGGTCTTGCTATGTAGTTCAGGCTGGTATTGAACTCCTTTTATGTTCCAGGCTGGCCTAAAGTCACAGCAATCCTGCCTCAACCTTCCAGATGCTGAGATGACAGGTATGTGCCACCACATCTATCTTCTTAATATGATTTTTAATCATATCCTAAAGGATTTTTTCTCGACATTTTCTGGAACTGCTGCTTCACCTGTTCCATATTGGTCAAAGCCTTGGAGCTCCAGCCCTCAGCTCCGTCTCTTTCAGGAATGTCAGGGCAAAGAACACTGAAGGAGTGGAGTGGAGGAAATACCATAACCAGGTTTTAATCCTTTTCCCCATACTGGATTTGGTTCTCTTCTGCTCATCCTTAATCACATGAACTTGAATTTACTAACCATCAAATGCAACCAGATGGTACCTTTGGAACAATCCTACAAAGCAGATCACTATAATACCTGTTGAACAGATAAGTAAACTATGGTTCTGAGAGGCAATGTTCCAGGCCAGGGAGTCTAGCAGGGACTTCATTGCATGTCTATCTAATTCCAAATCCCATTCTTTTTTTTCTCTGGCATGAAGTAAGATAATTCCTTATTGTCAGATGAAAGAAGATAAAGATGTTTAAGGCAGTTTTCAGTACTCAGAGCTTAATAAATGGTCATTGATTTATTGCTTGTACCAAATCAGATACCATCTGGTGCTAGATTCTCCTAGAGACAAATAGGAGCAAACACCAAAGATTATAGAAAAATGTATAGACAATGTTTTCTCTGAATTTGGAAAATACCACAGTTACCAATTCTCTGTCTCTCTCTCTGTCTGTCTCACTCGCTCTCTCTGTCTCTCTCTGTCTGTCTCTGTCTCTCTCTCTCTCTGTTTTGGTGCTGTGGATAGAACCTAAGTCCTGCACAATAAGCATGAGCTCCACCACAGAGCTACATCCCAGTCCCTCTCACTCTCGTTTTGTATTGGGGACACAGATTATAAACCATGTTCTCAACCCATATACTCATTGCACAAGCAGGTGAAGCTACTGTCTGTCTAATGGGATGAGCTATTAGATAAGGACTGACATTAAGAGGAATGTAACAATTCTTCAAATACAAACTGGGCTGTTTGAACCTTGGGCTTCCTGACACTAGGGGTAAATGCCAAGGATGGTCTATGCTCTATAAAACTTTATGGTTGGCCTGGACTCCCTGGCCTAGTCCCTGGGCCGTGGGGGCAGAGAATGAGGTCATGGGGCCAGGGATGCCCTTGGACTCAGCACTTCACGGTCAGAGCACAATAGGCTGGCCAGGCGGCTGAGCAGCACTTTTGTTGTTTGGGAAAAGCAGGATGGGTACAAAGCAAAGAGTGCAGTCAGCGTTCAGTCAGTCCCTCCCTCCCCGACAAGGGGCTCCCTCTGGGGAACCTTCTTTTGTCTTGTCCTTTTCTACCCTTTTAGCAAGGCAAAAGAAACAGGGCCTGGCCCAGCCTGAAGAGGCAGTCCGATGAGCACTGGAAGAGCACTTGAAAGGAATCTCAAGCCTTCAGTTCTCCCAAGAACTCTCCAAGGCTCTGCTTCCAGGCATAAATGCATGCCGACCTCACCTGGGAGTACTATAGTCCTGAAGCCCAGGATATTAGGCCTGCTTCTTTTGTGGGTAACTTTCTCAAGAACGCTTCAGTTCAATCAGTCTCACAAATTTCCTAATCCTGCTGCTTAAGTCCTTTCCTCTCAGTTCAAACCCCTTGCAACTGTCGAAAAACAGGTACAAGGATGGAACTTGTTCTGTCAGATGATACGCTCTCCACAATAGCAGAGCAGACCAATTCTCTCATTTCTGGTTGCCAGACAGAGCAAATAAAGAACACAGGATACCCAGTTCAACTGGAATTTTAAATAAATGATGAAATTTTTTTTAGGATAAGTAGGTTCCAAACATTTTTATACTGAAAATTCTTTGCTGTTTATCTGTAATTCAAATTTAATTAGACATCTGCATTTATCTGCCAAACCTAGTCTCTTTCCGCTTTTGTCTGGTGTTTCCTATGACACCCCTCTGCTAGACTTCTCTTTTGTTCTTTGGGAGACACTATAAGAAGTCTCTGCCGGGTGTGGTGGCTCACGCCTGTAATCCCCACACTGGGGGTGGGGGGGAGGCTGAGGCAGGAGGATGGTTGTGAGTTCGAGACCAGCCTGGGTTACAAAGTGAGCTCAAGTCCAGCCTGAACTGCATAGCGAGACCCTGTCTCAAAAAGACCAAAAAAAAAAAAAAAGAGGATGAAGAGAAAGGAATGAGAAAGAGGAGAAAGGAAAATAACTAACAGGTTTTTAAGTGTTTTCCCAAGTGTTATCTTATTTAATCCGCCCAAATAACACTGTAAGTTTTGCCTAACTGGCCCATTTTATTGCTGGCACGGTGAACTCAGAGCACTTATATTATTTACATGAAGACACACAGCTAAAAAACAGCAGAGCCAGATTTCATATTCAATTCTTTTTGCTTCCAAAATCTATGTTCTTTGCCACATTGCTTGTAGGAGTCCTCCTTGACCTTAACTTGTGTGAATAAGCATGACTCCTAGGGGGTAGCCATTAAAGCCACTTTATTTTTATCTTTTCTGACCCTTTAACTCTTCTTTTCCTTGCTTTAAATATAAACTTGGGTGGCTTTATTTTTCTGTCCACTTGTCAGTAATAAAAAGTTGGATGGTTACTTTAAGTCACAAAAGACGATGTCAATTTTTTTTTGCAGTGTTGGAAATTGAAGTCAGGACTTCATGTATGCTAAGCAAGAATTCTTCCACTAAGCTACACAGCCAGCCTTCCCTCTACTCCCTCTCCCCCAGGGTCCATGGGAGGCTGAATCAGGGGGACTGCAAGTTCAAGTTTAGCCTGGCAATTTAGACTGTACCTTAAAATAAAAAATAAAAAAAGCCGGGCGTGGTGGCTCATGCCTGTAATCCCAGCATTTGGGAGACTGAGGCAGGAGGATCATTGGGAGTTTGAGGCCAGCCTGGGCTACAAAGTGAGCTCAAGGCCAGCCTGAACTGCATAGCAAAATCCTGTCTCAAAAAGACAAAAATAAATAAACAAATAATAAAAAAAGAACTGGAGATGTAGCTCATTGTGAAAGTCCTCAATCCAATCTGCAGTATTGCAAAAAGAGAGAAAATAGAGAGAGAGAGACAGACAGACAGACAGACAGACAGACACAGACAGACAAATGTTCCCAGTTAGGCTGACTTCAAGCTTCTGGGCTCAAGTTTTCCTCCTATCTGAACCTCCTGAGTAGTTGAGACTACAAGTTCATGCCCCTATCTTGGCTCAGTAGTCTCAATTTTAAATGAGAATTTCAGACTTGTATAGTCACCAAAATTTCAATCTCTATTCAAAAGTAATTCTCTCTGTAACCCCAGATAAGACCTGTTTTAGGCAGGAAGCCTGTGCCCAAGGAAAACATATCTTTTTCCTTTCTTTCTCTCCTTTTTTTTTTTTTTGGGACAGGGTCTCACTATGCATTTCAGACTGGCCTTGAGCTCACTTTGTAGCCCAGGCTTGTCTTGAACTTGCAACAATCCTCCTGCCTCAGCCTCCCAAGTGCTGGAATTACAGGCATGAGCCACCACGCCTGGCTTCTTTCCCTTTCTTGTGACCCTCCCAGGGTTGGAGGAACAGGAGAGGAAATGGAGCAGAAAATCTCTTACTTGACAGGTCCATGGTGAGATGGCTTCACTTTGTATCTGGTTCTTAGGAGCCCTCACTTGAAATAACCTTGACCTATGCATAGGTATCTCTACTCTGTTCCTTCTCCAACTCTGAGACACTTGGCTGTTACCTCCAAGCTTTCATTCCAGGTCCCTCTCAGGTCCAAGTTCACATTTCCTTTACCAGGACCAATTTTTTTTTATCTTAAAAAAATTTTATTGGTGAATTTTAGATGTACATAATGATAACATTCATCATAGGGAATTTGTACTTGTACATGATATATCTTGCTTCTTTTTTATTGCATTCCCCTCTCTTCCCTTTAATTCCTCTTCCCCTTTTTACTTACAAGTTTTGTTTCCATTTTTTAATTACTTTTATTCTTTTTTTTTTTTTTTTCCTACCATGACTTGACTGCTAATCTTCTAGCTGTGTAAATTCATCTCTAGCTCTCCAGTGTGGGCATCTTGCATTGAGCCTAAGCTCTTTCACCCCTTCCCCTGAAGGGCATGGGGTTCACAGCAGAGAATTCTCTTTATCCCTTTGTCTCTGTTATGCATCTTTTCATTACCATAACAAATACCTAAGACAGTCAACAGATAAAGAGAAAATGTTTATTTTCAGAGGTTCCAGTCCAGGATTAGTTTGCTGCTGTTGGGTCTGTGATGAGGCAGCACCTCATGGCTTGGAGTATGTAGTGGACAAAAACTCATCTCATGGCCAAGAATGAAACAGAAAGAGGAAGAGTCTGGGTTCCTCCGACATCATTCTAGGTCACATCCCCTGTGAACTAAAGGTCTCCCATTAGGCCCTACCTCTTAAAGATTCCACAGCCCCTCAATAGCATGCTCTGGAGAATGAACCTTTAACATGCAGGTCACTGGGGACATTCCAGATCCAAACTACAACACACTCCACTTTTTCTAGCTCCTTCAACTCCCTGGTCTATGAAAGGAAGATTAAAAGCCATCAACCAGGCATGGTGGTGCATGCCTACAATCCCAGCACTCTGGCGCTTGAGGCAGGTGGACCACCACAAGTTCAAAGCCAGCCAAGGTTACATAGTGAGTCCAAGGCCAGTCTAAGTACATAGTGAGACCCTGTCTCAAAACCACCACAACAAGAGAACAATAAGTCATCAAATCACTTCTCATTGCTCAAACATTTCCTTTCAAACTTCTGCAGAGTGATCTATTGTACAATTCACTTTGTTTCTTATGGCTATGGGTGCCTTGTCAAAATCTCTCGATACCCGTTTCATGTTTATGTCACTGCACACTGTGTTCAAGCTTCTCACCTGCTGTCCTCCATCCCAGCAGGTAACCTTATAGTCTGTTTTTTTTTTTTTTTTTTTATTGGTACCAGGGATCGAATTCACACTTGAGCACTTGCAAGGAAGGTGCTTATGCCACTGAGCTAAATCCCCAGCTTACGTTCTGTTTATCAGGCATGGATTTCCTTAGTGTTTCGCCCCTGGAACCTTCTACATCTGCAACATTATCTCACCTAATCTCTTCACCACTGGTCCCAGATGCCCACCCCTTCCTGTCTGAATTTCATACTGGTACTATTCTACTATCTCAATCAGTAATCCTTTCTTATCTAGTAGTTTAAAAAAGTAACTCCCTTTTTTTATTACAAAACTGTATGTAACTTAAAACCCAAATATTCTTATATAATAAACACTTGGAGTGGGGGTTTAGCTCAGTGGCATAAGCACCTGCCTGGCAAGTGTGAGGTCATGAGTTCAATCCCTGGTACCGCAAAAAAAAAAAAAAAAAGTATATAATAAACACTTGATAAAGAGAATAATAAAATAGTTTTAAATAACCTAGTAGACGATATAACTCAGTGGTAGAGTACTTGCCTACCATGTGTGAAACCCTGGAATTAATTCCCAACATTGCAAGCCAAAGCAAACCAAAACAAACAAAACCAGCAGCCCTGCTTCTCAGACGATACCATTTTCAACTCTTGTAGATTTTTTCCAATATTTATTAATTTTAGACATATATTGATTTTCTGTCTTGGCAGATAAGATTTTATCTCTCATGGCTTTTTCCTCTCCATGCTATCCTATAGATATTTTACAAATTTTGCTTAAATTCATATTCATCAATTTCACTTCTGTGATTTTGCAAATATTGCTCACTGCTGAACCAAGTCATGTTTGATAATATTTCCTTCCTTTCAACAATATTTTGCTTTTCATGGGGTTAAAAATCATATCACATAAATATATACAATTACTATGTGCTGATTAAAAAGTAAAAAAAAAAATAATTGCCTAATATTTCCTACATTCAGCCTTCTAGAATCACCCAGATAATATAAGAGAATCCTTCAAATACAATTTCATAATCTTATCTGCAAAGTTCATATGTTGTCCAGGCTGGTTTACAATTCCTGAGCTCAAGCAATTCCCCTGCTTCAGCTCTCAGAGCTGGAGCTAGATGCATGTGCCAACACACCTGCTTAGTATTCTTGAGTGTAATTGTTATGGTTTATATCTAGATGATCCCCCAAAGCCTCATGCACTCATAGGTGGGGCTTTCGGAAGGTGACTGAATCATGAACAAGTGCTACTGGATCATGGATGTGTGGTACTGGATTAGCCCACAGATGAGTTTAAAGCTGGGTGTGATGTTGGGAGGTGGAGCCTGGTAGGAAGAAGTGGGGCACTGTGGGCATGTCCTGAAATGGATATATATTCCTCCTCCTCCCTTGACAGCAACCCTGCTTCCTGCCTGCCTTACCATGAGCTGTTTCTCCTCTGCCTTGACCCTCTGCCATGCCACCCCACTTTGGAGCCAGCTGACTATGGGCTGAAACCTCTACACACCATGAGCTAAAAGAAATGTTTCCTTCTTTAATGAATGGGTACTGGGTATTTTGTCCTAGCAATAAGAAAATAGCTAAGAGAGTTAACCTTTCTTTCTTTCTTTCTTTCTTTCTTTCTTTCTTTCTTTCTTTCTTTCTCTTTTTTTTTCTTTTTGTACTAGGTATCAAACTCAGGACCTTGCACTTGCCAGGCAGGCGCTTATGTTGCTGAGCTATATCCCCAGCTTTTTCTTTTCCTTTATTTTAACAGTGCCAAAACTTTATTTGAAAAGTGAGGGGTAAAGGGATAAGGGAAAAATTGGCACTAGATAGATGTCTTTCTCAATGATGCTGGCATCACTAACCACCTCCAAGGGCCTTTGCTTACATATTTGAACCAATTACCTCATTAGGGAGAAGGGAGCTGGGTCATGTATTTGTTGTTGGTCTAGTCCAAACTACCATGAGGCAATGGTAGAACCTTCCCAAGCAAAGGTCTTTTAACTACCCACTTGGACTCCATGATGGTACAACTTGTATTTATTCTAAGCCTCCTGATGGCTTAGCTGGTATTTCAAGTCCCTTGATGACTCTACTTAACCAGAGTGAAAACATATAGGATAACATCTCTTGCATTTACTCAGATGGAAAAAGTACTAAGAACTGAGATGGTTCTGTTATTATACATGCACAGTTACTTTAGTTAGATTTTTAAATGTTAAATGTTGTTCTGTGCAGGCATTAGGCTGTAGGTCTGTAACTTATCTGCATTTGAACAGTGAAGCACAAAAACCAGGTGGAGTTGGCTTCAGGTAGGCTCTTGGAGTGACTTAGGCACTTGGTTTTGGCCAAAAGCCTTGGGCATTTTAAAATGGGCAGGTCAGCCCAGAATGGTGGCACATGCCTATAATCCCAGCATTTGGGAGACTCAGGCAGGAGGACTGCTGTGAGTTGAGGCTAGCCTGGGTTATACAATGAGTCCAAGGTCAACCAATAAGACCCTCTGCATAGCAAGACCCTGTCTCAAAAACAAACAAACAGAGACAGGGTCTCACTAAGTTGCCCAAGCTGGCCTCAGACTTTTGATTCTCATGCCTCAGCTTCCATCAGTGCTGGGATACAGGGGTGGTCCACTGGGCCAACTTTGTCTGTGACATATTCTTGAGTAAAAAAAGAAAATTATAGATATATATGTAGTGTAACCCAATTTTTGTAAAAAAGAGGAACATACAAGTACCTGAATCTGGATGTGAACTGGAAAGGTCTGGGAAATACAGGGCTAACAGTGCTGACCCAGGGCTGGGATTTAGCTCAGTGGCATAAGTGCCTGCTTGGCAAGCGCAAGATCATGAGTTCAATCCCTGGTACCAAATAAACAAACAAACAAACAAACAAACCAGTGCTGACCCAGTCTTGGTGAAACCAGCCAGAAGCAAGTTGCTGTCACTCATTTTAAGGGACACCAATGAGACATGTCTAAATTTCTTTAAGAAATCAGAAGGTTGGGACTTCTGGGAAGATAGTGGAGTGGTGAGCAGCAGAGAAAGAACTTCTCCAAGATTTCATGTCCGAACCCTAGAATATAGCAATGTGAAGAAGAGAAGAATGAGGGAAGTGGGTCCCCAGGACCTAGGAAGGGTCTGAAATGAGATTTTTTTTTTTTTTTTGTCTTTTTTGAGACAGGGTCTCTATGCAGTTCAGGCTGGCCTTGAGCTCACTTCGTAGCCCAGGCTGGTCTCACATTTGCAACAATCCACCTGCCTCAGCCTCCCGAATGCTGGGATTACAGGCGTGAGCCACCACGCCCGGCTTGAAGTGAAAATTGAAGGCCATGGAGAGAGTGAAAAGAGGAACTTCAATGAAGCAGGAGAAGGCAGGCAGTGCTTTCTCCTTGAGCCCAGACCCACTGAGTGGAAAGACCAGCTTGAAACTGCAGATGCAGGGGGACTTCTGGTGACGCCAGAGGCCTTCATGAAGAAGCTCACAAGTAGAATGGTGTGGTGGACACAGCAGACTTTAGTGACTTCCTGCAAGAGAGGGCAACTGGACTGGAAGCCATCTTAGAGATAGGCTGAGCTCAAGACTTTGTGTGGCAGCTGGCTCCACCTAGTGGCTCACAACTGAGTTCAAGCCTGCAGGGAACATGGAGACTGCTGCAGGCATGGCAAATCTAGTTCCAGCCTCACAGTCGGATGCCAGCCTGAACGCCAGTGGAAATAGAACAGCAGGTTCACTGGATTGTCCTGCACCCTACCATGGAGCTGCTGCTGACTTTCTGGGATTGACTATCATGATGTGGACTCTGCCAGCCCATGTTGTCTACCACTGGCAGCAGAGACACTGTGAAGTGGTCATTTTTTTTCTTTTCTTATGTTCATTTTTTTGTTTCCTTACTTTCTCTCTTGATTTTATATGACTGTCAACATGGTTTCTAGTTTTGTTGTTGTTCTGTTTTGTTCTCATGTTTATTTATTACTTCTCTCTTTCCCTCCTGTCTTCTCCACCAATTTCCCAAAGTGTGCATGATCCTCTTTTGTCCTCCAGCCTTGCTTTTAATCTCTTCCTTTTCTTCTGTTTCTCTATTTTTTCCTCTAACCCCTTTTAAATTTTTTTGCCTGAGGGTAAAACTGCCATATTGAGAGTTTATTTACTGCACACAATTTTCTGGTTCATTTTAGATTTTGTTATATAATTACAAATCTAGTTTATACAACCAAAGGAGGCAAATTAATAGTTACCTCAGTTTGTCATTTTGTAAGCTGTGTTTGATGGTATTCTTATTGCTAATTAAACTACTTAGCTAACGTGATGTAATTATTCTAACCAGTTGTTCTTCCCGGTGTACCAAGACTGAGATTGCCTAACAGTCATCAACAATACTATATAAGCCAGTGCCAAAGAAACAGGGGCTGGGCCAAGTAGGCAGTAATTTCTCATCCCCAATAAATTGAAGAGATAGGATCTTGTAACAGACTCAAAATCCAAAATCCGGCTACACCTGGAAGACACCTCTGAGTAGTAGCCATTTTCTAAAGGTTCTAAATACTAGCAATAAAGCTAGTATTAGACAATTAATAAGCATCAACTCAGGAATTAAACTAAGACAAAATGAGAGAATACTTAAACAAGATGCAATCTCAGACCTCCAGCTCACCAAAATAGTGGAGTGTGAAGTGGAACAATCCAAAAACCACCCAGCTGGACTCCCTGAAGTGGCAACAACAAAACAAGTGAACAAGACTGTAAAAAAAAAATCAAATCAGAAATAATTTTTGAGATAACCATGGAGATGGTTACCACAATGAAAAACATGCTTAGTGACTCTAGAGCAGATACAGCTTTAAAAAAAATAAAGCTTAGGAAAATAATGGAAATTGTGAATGCCCAACATAGGAAAGAAATGGAATCCATAAAACACATTCAAACTGATATCCAGGAGACTAAAAATTCTATTGAAAATATATGTAGCAGAATGAGCCAATGTGAGGACAGAATCTCAGAAATAGAAAACAAAGAATCAGTGAATCAAAGAATTGGTTCTTCAAAAGATCAATTAAAATCAACAAACTCTTAGCCAACCTGATTCAAAAAAGGAAAGAAAAGACTCAAACCCATGTAATTATGAATAAAAAGGGTGAAATCACAGCAGATCCTGCAGAAATCCAAAAGATCATCTATACCTACTTCAAAAACTTGCATTCTAATAAAGTGGAAAATGCAGAAGAAATGGACAGATTCTTAGATATGCATTACCAAAGCTGAAGCAAGAAGATATAAAATTTCTTAATAAACCAATATCATTCAATGAAATTGAAGATGTAATTAAAAACCTACCAACAAAGAAAATCTGAGGTTCTGATGGATTTACTGCTGAATTCTACAAAGGAATATAAAGACCTAGCTGGGCATGGTGGTGCACACCTGTAATCCCAGCACTGGGAGAATAAGGCAGGAGGATCAGTGAGTGTTCAAGACCAGCCTGGGCTACAAAGGCAGCCTGAACTGCATAGTAAGTGAGACCCTCAAAGGCAAAAAAAAAAAAAAAAAAAAATATATATATATATATATATATATATATATAGTCTAATACCACTACTGTTCAAACTCTTTAATGAAATTGAAAGGGAAGCTCCTTTTGAATACTCCCAAATTCATTCCTGGAAGCAAGCATTTACTCTGATACCAAAACCAGAGAAGAACCCAGCCAAGAAAGAGAACTACAGGCCAATCTCCCTAATGAATGAATATTGATGCAAAAACCCTCAATATTGGCAAACAGAATGCAGGAAGTCATCAAGAACATTATACACCATGATCAAGTAGGATTCATCCCAGGCATGCAGGGATGGTTCAACATATACAAATTAATAAATGTAACACATTAACAGAGCCAAAGACAAAAACCATATGATTTTTTTTTTTTTGGCACCAGGCATTGAACTTATGACCTCATGCTTATCTGGCAAGTGCTTGAGCTGCTGAGCTAAATTCCCAGCCCTGATATTCTTGATAGATGCAGAAAAAGCTTTTGACAAAGTTCAACACCCATTCATGATAAAAATCCTACCAAAAAATTGGAATAGATGTTCTTTATCTCAATCTGACAAAGCCATCTATGACAAGCCAACAGCCAACATCATACTAAATGGACAAATGCTGAAAGCTTTCACTTTAAAATTGGAAACAAGACAAGGATGTTCACTGTCTCCACTCTTACTCAACATAGTTCTGGAATCATTAGCCGGAGCAATTTGACAAGACAAAGAAATAAAAAGAAAAAGGATAGGAAGAAGTTAAGTTATTGTTATTTCTGGATGACATTATACTCTACATAGAAGACCCCAAACACTCCACCAAAAGACTTCTAGATTTAATTACCAAATTCAGTAAGGTAGCTGAATACAAAGTCATACTCAAAAATCAGTAACCTTCTTGTATATGAATAACAAACTCAGAGGAACACCTTTTACCATAGCATTCAAAAAAATGAAATACCTACAAATCAATCTAACAAAGGATGTAAAAGACCTCTATATCAAAAACTACAGTACTCTGAAAAAGGGGATGGCAGACATTATCAGAAAATGAAGCCAGGGATTTAGCTCAGTGGTGTAGTGCCTGCCTGGCAAGCATGAGGCTCTGTTTGCTTCCCAGTACCCACCCCCCAAAAAAAGAAAATGGAAAGATATCCCTGGCTCTTGGGTAAGAAGAACCAGTATAATGAAAATGGCCATACTTTCAAAATTAATGCAATCCCAATCAAACTTCCAACAACATATTTTATGGAATTAGAGAAAATAATCCTAAAATTCATTTGGAATCAGAAGAGACCTAGAATAGCAAAGGCAATTCTGGATTTAAAAAAAAGCAAGGCAGGGACATCACAATTCCCAACTTGAATTATACTATAAATCTACTGGGATAAAAATAGCACGGTAGTGGAAAAAAATAAATCCTCAAGGATCAATGGAACAGATTAAAAGATGCAGAAACAACTCCATACTACAAATCTACTATAATAAAAACATCATAGTAGTGGAAAAAAAAAACCCACCAAGGATCAGTGGAACAGATTCGAAGATGCAGAAAGGACTCTAGACATACTTAGCCACTTTATCTTTGACAAAAGAACCAACCACCTTCACTGGAAAAAAGATAGCCTCTTTAATAAATGGTGCTGGAAAAACTGGCTTTCTACATGCCAAAGATTAAAACTAGACCTTATCTTTCACTATGTACTAAGCTAAAATCAGAATGTATTAAAGATCTAAATATTAAAACAGAAACAGTAAATTTGCTGGAAGATAGAAACTTTGAAGACATTGGTGCAGGTAAAGTTGATGAACAAAACTCCAATTGCACAGAAACTATCACAGAGAAACAACAACTGAGATCTCATCTTATTAAAAAGCTTTTCACAGCAAGAGAAATAACCAGCAGAATGAAGAGATAACACACAATGTGGGAAAAAAATGTTGGCGGTTGTTCCTTTTTTTTTTTTTTTTGCAGTACTGGGGATTGAACTCAGGACCTTACACTTGCCAGACAGGTGCTTATGCCACTGAGCTAAATCCCTGGCCTGTCAGTTGTTCTTTAAAGGACTACTATCTAACATATAGAAAGGACTCATAAAAATCAGATCCCCAAATGTAAAAACCCAATCCAAAAATGGGCATCTGAAAAGAACAGACACTTCTCAGATGAAGAAATAGAGATCAGGCCAGGGATTTAGCTCAGCAGTGTAAATGCCTGCTTGGCAAGCACAAGGTTGTGAGTTTGAGCCCTGGTAACAAAAACAAAACAAAACAAAACAAAAAAAAGTAGAAATCACAAATAAATATATGAAAAAATGTCCCATATCACAGGTCATTCAAGAAATGCAAATTAAAACAACTCTGAGATTCCACCTCACTCCAAAAACAATGGTTATCAAGAAATCAACCAATAACGAATACTGTTGGCGCTGTGGAGAAAGAGGAACCCTTCTCCATCGTTGGTGAGAGTGTAGTCTGCTGCAACCACTGTGGAAATCAGTGTGGAGATTCTTCAAAAAACCGGGACTAGAGGTTCCATCTGACCCAGTTATTCTTCTTATTATCTTCCCAAAAGAACTAAAAGCATCATACCACAATGATATATGCACACCTATGTTTATAACAGCACAGTTTGTAATAGCTAAACATTGGAAACAACCCAAATGCCCAACCAGAAGATATGTTTTTATACAGTGGAGTACTACTGTGCCATAAGGGATAAGTTTGAGACATTTCTAACTAAATAGATGCACCTTGAGCCCATACTCTTAAGTGAAATAAATCCGACACACATGTGTAAATACATTGTTTCTTCTGATGTGAGAAACTGAAAGTGTAAATAAAGACCATAATGTATAACAGATACTGTGAAAAAGGAGGAAAACGTTCCAATTGGAAAGGTACCTAGGGAGGGAGGTCAGGAAAAGAAGGAAAGGAAAAGAAAAAAAATGATGAAAAAGAAGGAAAAAAATGAAACAAAGCTTTTGTAAATAGCTTTGTTTAAAATAGTTTAAAAGGAGGGTAGAGGAATGGGAGAAAAAAGTATCAAATTGTATCATGCACAGGTACAAATTCCCTATAATGAATGTGATCATTATGTGTATCTAAAATGTACCAGCACTCGGGAGGCTGAGGCAGGAGGATCCTTGCTAGTTCGAGACCAGCCTGGGCTACAAAGTGAGCTCAAGGCCAGCCTTATCAGCATAGCAAGACCCTGTTTCAAAAAAGATAAAAAAAAAAAAAAAGTACCAATAAACTTAATTAAACACAAACAACGGGCAAGTTTTTTTTCTCTTACACACACACACACACGTACTGGGCAGCTAGGTAAGATAGTTACACCCTGCTGGGAAAGGAGCAGGCCTCAGGCGTGTCCAAAGGCCAAAGCACCTATATATGCCTGGGGTCACAGCCCAAAAGTTCCCAATTTTTAAAGGGATAGTACACAACTTTTCCTTCCTGCAGGAAGAAGGAAAAGCTTCCTTTCTTCGGTTTCCCATAAGCCCATGTGCTATTTAAAAGTGGTGCCTTACCTCATAAGGCCAGTTATTAAAAAAAAAAAAAAAAAGAAAAGAAAGAAAAAGGAGATGGAAAAGATGGCAGAGGCCAGTGATGCACACCAGTCTAAAGCTTACACACAGTCATTCCACAAGACAAAAGGGCAGCTGCAGCCCCCGCCAAAACACAAACTGAGAAAAAGCCATCTACAGACTGGAGTAAGTGGAGACCAGGCTAATTTAACAAAATACACAACAGACAGGCACGTGGACAACAAGGCGTACCTATGGAGTGAATGCAAGTGGCTAGAAATACAGAAATCTGCATTCTCTTTCCCCTTCTCCACGGCCAGGCCAGGAAGCCCCTCCCTTATGCCTTGAGAAGAGACCTACAAATCCCAGCTTAGGGGAGAGTGAGAGAAAGAAGGAGTCAAGGAGAAGAGGAAGAAGAAGGAAAAAAGGCCTGGTGGAGAGAAACAAAAATTACACCCAACGCGGGCCCTACTTTGGTCTCTAGTGCTTGAGCGTTACTCTCACAGCTGGCCCTGCTAACATGTTACCTCTTGGTTGATTCTGCCAAAATGTTGTTGGGTAGATCCTTTAGAACTGACTGGCCAATTAAAAGTACTCTAGGTCCTTTTTGTTTCCAACACAGAATTAGGTGAGAGGAGCCAAAAATGGTGTCAAAAGTTCATGTGAAAAGTGAGGGGTGAAAGGATCAGGGACGAGCTGGCTGTGCAGAGCAAATTTGGACCAAACAAGAAAGAAAAGGGTAAAAAGAGCAAAAATAAAAGTGCACCCCGTGTCTGGGAGACACAGCGTGGGCTACCGTGAAGTGTGGAGATAGATAGCTGGCACTAACATCTCTGTGCTACCTAATATTTTCTTTAAAAACACTCTTCCTTTGACTTTCAAATCACAGTTCTTTGCCCCCTCCTCCTCTGTTTCTTTGTCCTTATCTTTTTTCTGCTCTACCAGTGTCAGTCTTCCTTGGAGTCTCTGTGCCTGCCCTTCTTTTCTCTCCTTTTTCTTCCCTCCTTAGGGTGTCCTATCTTGGTTCATTCCCAACTGTTCAGCAATCAGTTTGCACTGGTGACCCTTAAATCTACATTTCAAGTTCAGATGTACTGTATCTCATTGTATTAGGTTCTTACACCTCCTGTAACAAATTGCCACAAACTTGGCTTGAACCAGCAAAAATGAGCCCATGTGGTAGTGCATGCCCATGATCCCAGCACTGAGAGAAGCTGAGGCAGGAGAACTGCAAGTCAAAAGTTTGACCAGGATGACTTAGTGAGAACCTGTTTCAAACAAGCAAACAAGAAAAGAAAAGAAAAAAAAAAAGAAAAGAAAAGAAAGAAAGAAAATGTATTTTCCTGGAGAGCTGTGAATATTTACCTTTTTTTGTGGGGCGGGGGGCAAGCTGAGGACTGAACCTCAGGCCTCACAGGGTAAACATTCTACCAACAAGCTACACCCTTCTCCTACAATATTGTCTCAAATCAAGGATTGGTTCCTCTTGGAAGCTCCAAGTAGAAACTAACCCAGGTCTCTGTCCTTGCTTCTCATGGTTGACAGCAGTATTTAGAGCTCCTTGGCTTTTAGATGTATCAGTTCAGTCTTCACCTCTGTATTCTTTCTGTGTCTCTCGTGTCTTCACTCTGCCCCTTAATAAGCACACCAATTGTTGTATTTAGTGCCCACCTTAATCCACTGTAAAATCTTAATTTACCTCATTTTATCTGGAAAGAGGCTATTTCCAAATAAGATCACAGTCTCAGGTTCCAGGCAGATAGGAATTTTAAGGAGAAAGTGTTCAACCCATGTACCATATACTTACTCTTCAACTTCAAATGTGAACAGCTAGCTACTTCCTGGACACCTCCAATTGGATAACTTCCAACATATTCCTTTAACCCAACACAGCCGAGATGTTCAGATCATCTTCACCACTGTCCCTAACCCCAGCCAGATCTTCCTTTTATGTCTTAGTGATGGAGCCATTTAAACCAGAAATCTAGGAATCAATCTTAAAACTGCTCCCTTTCTCATTACCATATCCAGCTGTCATCTGAATCTTGCTAATTCTACCTCCCTGAAAATTCTCTCTGTGGGGCTGGGGACATAGCTCAGTAGCACAGTGCCTGCCTGGCAAGTACAAGGGTACAAGGTCATGAGTTCCATTCCCAGTACCCACCCCGCAAAAAAAAGAAAGAAAAATTTCCCTGTTTGACCACATATCCAGCTTCTTTGTGTCAGTTATTTTAAGTTTGGCTGCAAGTAATAAAAACTCTAAGGTACACTGGCTTAGACAATAAGAAAATGCAGTGGTTTACTTAACAAAAAATAACCCAGGACAGTGAGCTTCAGGCTTGGTTCATCCAGTGGTATTTCAGTAACCTGGCTTTTCCCATCCCTGTTCTACTGATCTTCATACTGACCTCCTGCTAAGACAAGTTGCTTTTGTCATTGTTGGATGTTTTCCAGTGGTAACTAGGGCTGTTTTCCAGTAGCAGCCTTCATTGTTCACATCTGCAGGGTGGAATGGGGAAGAGAGACACAGACAGAGACAAAGACAGAGACAGAGACACAGGCAGAGACAGAGACAGGCAGAGATGGAGAGGAAGAGAGAGAGGATAAGGGGCTTTCTTCTGGATTTCTTTTATGGTTTTTGGGTTTTTATTGGGGGAGTTGTTTTTGGTTAGGGTCTTACTATATAGTCTTGTTTTGGCCTTAAACTTACTATCTATGAACTCAGGCTGAACATCCTCCTGCCTCAGCTTCACAAGTGCTGGGATTACAGGTGTGTACCATCACACCTGACTTCCTTTTGGATTTCTTTCTTTTTTTTTTTTTTTTTTGAGACAAGGTCTCATTATGTAGCTCAGGCTGGCCTTGAGCTCACTTTGTAGCCCAGGCTGGTCTCAAATTTGCAATGATGTTCCTGCCTCAGCCTCCCAAATCCTGGGATTACAGGCATGTGCCACCGTAACCAGCTCTTTCTTCTGGATTCTAAAGAGCAAGAATGAACCTTTCCAGTACCACCAGTAATCTCAATCTCATGCCTTTACTGTCTAACAAAAGTTAACATCTTGCCATATTTGTTTCAAATCTTTTAAAAAACAATCGTTAAGATAAAATTGAAAGTTCATCTGTGCTTGACCCTAGTCTTATTCCACTTTTTCCTTTCCCAGAGGCAACTACTAGCTGCCAGTTGGTACATAATCCTCCCATCTATGCTTGCGTGTGTGCATGCACATGTGTGGTGTGTGCTTATATGAGCTGGAGATTCAGCCCAGAGCCTCACACATGCTAGGCAAGAACTATATCCCCATGTAAAAATATATTTTATAGCCAGGCACATACTATAATTCCAGCACTTGAGGTTGAGGCAGAGCTGGACTACACACTGAGTCTACCCTGAAATACATAGTGAGATCCTATATCAAAAAAAATTTTTTTTAACATGAAAAAGGGCTAAGGAGGTAGCTCAGTGCAAAGGTCCTGGGTTCAATTCCAGATACTGTTATATATGTGTGTGCAGTTTTTTGCATTTGTAGAAAGGTAGATAAATAATGAAGATGTAAATTGTATGTGATGTACATAGCACACACATATTTTAAACAATCACTTTTTCCTTTCACATCATATTTTTGAAATTGGTCTATGTGGATTCATATAGGTAATGTTGACTCACGAGCTATATAGTAGTCCATAGCCTGAGTATACTACCCTTTATAATCTTACCTTGTATCTTCCATTTGTCATAATTTTCTATGCTTTTTGCCCTCCTGGCTTCTGATTGAATTTTTATTTTTCTTTTCTCCTCCAATGGTTAGAAAAATATATATTCCCTGACATGATCATTATACAATATGTATAGTTATCAAAATAACACATTGTACCACATACATTTGTGCAATTATGTGTCAACATAAATAAATAAATAAATTTTAAAAGTATATATTCTATTATAAGTGTTTTAATAATTAAGTCGTTTTTCTTTTTGCTTTTTGATACAGAGTCTCTCTAAGCAGTTCAGACTGGTCTTGAGCTCACTTTGTAGCCTAGGCTGGTCTTGAACTTGCAACAATCTTCCTGCCTCAGCCTTCTAAATGCTGGGATTATAGGCATGTGTCACTACACCTGGCAATAATTAAGTCTTAATCTTAAATGTATTCAGCTTCTGACTGTTGCTATACCCTTGTTTGTCCAGATCTCAGCCTTCTGTTTTTGGTTTGATTTTTCTTTCCTTTTTCTTTTTTGAGACAGGGTTTCACTATGCAGTTCAGGCTGGCCTTGAACTCACTATATAGTCCAGGGTGGCCTCAAACTCAAGGACCATATGCTTGCCTCAATCTCCCCAGAGTGCTGGAATGTGCCACACCCAGAAAAATTTCAATCTTTTAACATGTTTGCTTTTTTTCCCCAGTTTTTTTTCCAAATCTATTTTGCTTCAAGGAGAAAAAGAAACAAAAAGAAGGAAAAAAAACTGAAACACAATTTCAAAACATGTCAATCAGGAGGCAACAGTGGTACCTACATCAAGCATTCTCATCCCCACATCATTCACCCAGAGTGCAAGACATCTGCATTCCATTCTTCTGAACAATACCAGCACAAATCTTTCTCTTCAGAGAGCTCAGAGAAATCAGTAGTATAACTATCTTAACTATTTTGTTATATTCATATGCATATACATATACATATAATATGTTGTTTCTTTCAGCTTCTCACAATAAAACAAGATGATGTTTACACATGTGTGTCTTATTTATTTCACTAGTGGGCCTCAAATTGCAACAATTATCTTCTTTTCCTCCCATCTTTTTTTGTTTTTTTGATACTGCGGAGTGAACTCAGGGCCTTCACATTGAGTTACATACCCAACTCTTCTTGTTTTTTATTTTGAGGCAAGGTCTTGCTCAGTCACTAATTTACCCAAGCTGGGCTCAAACTTTTGATTCTCCTTGCAGAATGCTGGGATTGCAGGCATGTGCCACCATGCCTGACTTGTATTCAGTTTCTCTATCTTTCTGGACAACCTAAAGATTGTATGTATGTATTTATTTATTTATTTATTTTTGAGACAGGGTCTCACTATGCAGTTGACACTGCCCTTGAACTCACTGTAGCCCGAAATAACCTTGAACTCATAGCAATCCTCTCGTCTCAGCCTCCTCCTGAGTGCTGGGACTCCAGGTATGCACCATCATGCCCAGGTCAGGACTTGACTTTTCTATTCTTATCTTCTATAGTAATACCTTTTCTTTATTTTATTATTAATGATTAATAGTTATGTGTATATGTATTGAAATGTCACAACGTGCCTCACAAATATATATAATTGCTATGTCAATTAAAAATAAAAATATATTTTAAAATATTTATTTAGCTTTACCAGCTTACTTATTTTATTTCTTCTTGCATTTCACTCCTTCCTTTGGAATTTATCTTCGTTGTTAATCCTTTTATTGTTTTTGCAGGAAATTTTTTAAACATTCTTAATTTTTTTTTTGATCCCCTCTCCTTTCCTACCTTCCTGTTTGCAAAAGATCTCTTTCTCCATTTACTATTATCTGTCTTTTATTTTGCTCTTCATTTATATTTCGGGTTTCTCATATAAGAGAAACCATATGATGTTTAAACTTGTTCATCTGATTTAATTCACTTAACATTATGGTCTCAAGGTACATTCATTTTCCTACAAATGACTCATTTATTCTTCTTTATGGCAGAATAGTACTCTAATGTGTGTAAACATCACATTTTCTTTATCTATTTGTCTGTTGATGGACATGAACTGCATCCAAGGTTTAGTTATTATTATGAATGGCACTGCTATAAATCACAGGTGTGTACATGTCACTAATATGGTGTCTTTAACCCTTTGGGAAGATACCTAGAAGGAGAGAAGCTATGTCCACACTGATTTCCATAGTTGTTATACTAGTTTACATTCCCACCAACAGTGTATGAGTCACTTCCATCCTTGCCAGCATTTGTTATTTGATATCTTGAAGATAGTCATTCTTTCTGGAATAAGGTGGAACCTCCGTGTGCTTTAATACACATTTCTCTAAAGGTAACTGTTTAATCTCCTTATTGAAATTTGTATTAAAAACCTAAATGTCTACCTTTTTCACTGCTAGAATTTCCATTTGGTTCTTTTTCAAACCCACTTTTCCTTCTAGTATCTTACTCTTATCATATAATTCTACTTGTATGCATGTAAGTGGCATCAGAGGACTGAACCCCAGACCTTGCTCAACCACTGAGCGGCATCCCTAAGCCTTTTTTAAAAATTTTCATCTTGAGACAGATTCTCACTGAATTGTCCAGGTGGGTTTGAGCTCACAATCCTCTAGCCACAGTCTCTGAAGTTGCTGGGATTACAGGTGTGTGCCACTAGGCCCAGTTATTTGAACACTTTAAACATTTGTTTCATATTTTAGAAACTGAAGCATTTTTTAAGTTGTCTTTTCATCTATAATTCCTTGGTTATAAATTTCCTCATTCACTGCTTCTGTTATTTCTCTATCATGGCATTTGCTTCTTTATTGATTTGTTTTGTCAAGAACAGAGTCTTGCTCATTCTTTTTTTTCATTCTCTTGATTTTGGACAAATGCCCATAGGGGCTGTTTTGTGTTTCTCTAATGTGATTACTTTCTGTATTTTACCACTTCCGGACAATTTTTACTAATTTCTTGGAAGGGTTCTCAAAAAACAAGTCTAGTATGTACTCAGGAGCTGCTTCTGACACTGGCACAGGATTGGAGGCCTGGGTTTTCTCCCACAGGCTCTGGGTGGATACTCGGCACTCTTGCTGTGTTTCATGGCCCAATGGCATAGTTTTTCTACAACCTGTTTTATCTACAAGATAGTCCTTTTGTTCTTGGCTTTGAGCAGGAAACCTGGTTCCAGCTCATGGGCCTGAAGCCACATCTCCCATCCCCAGAGAGGCATTAAATTCCTGATTCTGATACCCTATGGGACACTGGGTTTCAGCGTAGGATAAGAGCGGCCTGATTATTCTGTGACTGGTCATGAGGGACCCAACAGGAATTTTTTTAGGTAAACTTTTTATTTAAAACCTAACATTCTTATAAAAAACACAGATCATGAGTGAATAATATGTTGAATTTTTATAAAGTGCATATGTCTGTACAATTGCCACACAGACTGAGACATACAACTTTACCAGAAAACTTACCCCAAACCTCCTCAGCCCCCTTGGGTCACTATTGCCCGGAGGTAACTAATACTCTATTCTAACCTGACAGATTAAATTTTCACCACCTTGTATTTTATATGCATGAAAGCATACTATGTATACTCTTCCATTTCTTGTGTACTCTTTTGTTTCTGGTCTCTTTCATCGTATTTATGAACTTCACTAGTGTCATTTCATGTGATTGTCTACTTATTCTCCTCACTGTATAGTATCTTATGAAAATACTGCAGTTTAAAAACTCATTCTAGTTTTGCTCGTCACTTAGATATTTCTCCTCTTTGGGGCTATTATGACTAGTATTGTAATGAACATTATATATATTTTTGCTAATATATGTTATTTTGAGAATATACCTAGGAATGGAATGTACCCAGGAATGGAATTTCTGGATCATAAATATGGGTCAGTTTTAGCACACACCATCAAGTAATTTTTGAACAGTTACTAGTTTACATTCCTACCCACAGTGCAGAGCAGTATTGATATCTGTGAGTCACATATTGGAAGGTTCAGAACCAGAGCAGATCTTGTCCTTGAATACACTACACTGTTCCTTTTCAAGGCAAATGAATTGACTGATGTGAGAAGCCCTAGTGTGTGTCTTTTATATTTCACCAAAATAACCACAAAGTTTGGATTTAGTGAGCTCTTAGCGTGTCGGGCATAGTTCAAAGAGGCTGTCTCATTCCCACTACACTCCTTTCTATGAGGTAGGTATTATTATTATTCACATGGTTCAGGTGGGATTGCTGCAACTCAGAAAGATAAAATAGTTGCCCCTGCGTCACACAGCCTGAAGTGATACAGCTGGAACAGCCTGACACCGTAGCCTGGGGATTCATGCTGTACTGAAAATCCATGCTCCTGTATTTTCATTTCAGTATGAGCTCAGCCTTTACTATCAACAACAACAACAAAAATTCTTTCAGCCTTCCCAAAGACCTAGAATTTAGAGATATATATTGTCAGGAACAAATAATTGGACCAGATGAAATTTGTCCAGAGGTAGTTTGAAAGGAAAGTCTTTGCATCAGTTGATAGTGGGTGAGCAGTAGTCACCTTGAAGAATTTTGTCCCCCAAGTCTTGCTTTTGTCAGATGTGTTATGGCTTAATGCTGACCCACAGTGGCACTGTGTAATATTGATTGAATAGAATTCCAGAAAAATTTACTTTTGTGTTTTGTGCTGTTGACCAGAGAGACCCTTGTGGGTGTGCTCCTGGTTTCTCATCTCTAACCACCAGAGGGCGTACGTCTGTCTCAGCATCCTCAGTACCAGCCCAGAACTGAAAACAAATTCTTATGGGACAAGGGAATGGGAGGAACTCCACTAGAAGACTCTGCATTTAGGAGGGAAGGGGGAATCCATTAGAATTAGTGTTTTCAGGGTAGGTCCACAGGCTACCAAGGATGTGTGGTTAAAGTGCAAACACTGGCTTCTCACCCCAAGCCTAGAGAATCAGACTGTATGGGAGTGGGGCTGGGAATTACATATCAAACAAATTCAACAGGTGATTTCTTCTTGCATGTGGTATTGTATTCAAGCTACCTGTGTTCAACTTTGACTTTCGTACATGTTGTAATGGTATTCATCTAGATGTTCTTCTAAAGCCTCAAACACTCATAGGTAGGACTTTTGGAGGGTGATTGGATCATGGAGACAAGATACTTATCAGTGGATTAGTCTATTGAGGTTTTTGTTGTTGTTGGGGTTTTTGTCTTTTTGAGACAGGATCTCACTATGCAGTTCAGGCTATCTCTGAGCTTCCCCAGGCTGGTCTCAAACTCTCAATGATCATCCTGCCTCAATCTCCCAAACGCTGGGATTACAGGTGTGTGCCACCATTCCCAGCCTAGTCTATTGAATTTATAGCTAAATATACTGTTGGGAGGTCCGGGGAGGTGGGTCACAGGGGGCATGGCCTGGAGGAATATGTCTTCCTCCCTCCCCACTTGATCTCTGATCTCTCTTTCCCTCGTCAGGTATGAGCCCCTTCTCTTCTGGCATGCCCCTCTGCCATGCCGTCTGGCCTTAGAGTCAGTTGACTATGGACTGAAACCTCTACAAACCGTGAGCCAAAATAAACCTTTCCTCCTTAGAGTGGTGAGTGTCATGTATTGTGTTTCAGTAAGGAGAAAAGTAATGAAAACACATGTTAACAGTGGTTTAGCTACTCAGTTCACCTGCAACTCAATATTATTATATGAGGGGGCATGAAAACACACCTGGCTCTTGGGGTTGCTGTGAGTAATAAATGAATCAATCCACATAAAGATCTTAGGTTGGTGCGTGGTAACATCTTAGCACACATGTTTAAGATATTGCTATTACAGAATAATCTTAGGCAGGAGTGAGGTGCAGGGGCAAGAGCTTGATGGGTGGGAATCTGAAGAAGTTTGAGAAGTGATAGTTATTTGAGTAAATGAATGTATTTACACTTATCTGAACACATACGTATGTATCAAAGCATCACACAGTACCCCATAAATAGGTACAATTTTGTGTATTAGTTAAAAATTAGTTAAAAATGAAAATAAAGACATATATAAACAAAATGTATAAACCAAATGAATAACAAAAGTATGAAGAAGTTTGAGATTTATGATTCAAATTTAGCTGTGCTACTCTCTCCAGCTATGTGATTTGATATTACACATATCACATAACTCTCCTGGGTCTGTTTCTAGACATAGTATGGAGGGGTGCTACCCACTGGTTTGTGAAATCCCTTCCAGCGCTGATGTTCTATGAAAACTTCATAGTGTTTGAGGCTCTTCATGAACACACACAAGTGCATGCACATGTGCACACATGTATATAAATGTACTAGCTTCCTTCCTCTATGTTCTACCACCCCTGTGCGAGTTTACCATCTGCAGTCACATCACTATCTCTTTTCCCTGGGTGTTCGAGGAAGGCAGGTTTTCATCATAGCCTAGGAGCTGTGCTTGCCTGTAGCATGGTTCCAGGGTAATAAATATCACTTGTACTTGAAAAAGTAGAACTATCAAATGCAACACCAATGTGAGGATTGAGGCTAATTTTCATTCATAGTTGATATTTAAGAAAATAACAGTGAGGAAGGGAAGCAGGCTAGATCAGGGGTGGCTGGAGGTGGACTAAAGACTGAAGGAGGACATTCTGGAGCAGTGGGTAGACAGAGAACTGGATGGTAGGAAAGGCTAAAGGGAAGACCAAGTTGGAGCAAGAGCTTGCTATGTGGTTCTACCAGGTTCCTGCTCAGGTCATTTTTTATTTTGAGACAGGGTCTTGCTAAGATACTCAGGCTGGCCTGGAACTTGCTATCTTCTTGTGTCAGGCTCCAGTGTAGCTAGGATTTCAGGCGTGAACTACTATTCCTGGCTTCAATTCACCTTCTTTTTGTTCTTAATTTGTTTTTTGAGAGAAGCAAGAACAGGATCAGTGCCCAGTCCAGTAACTAGTACATGAGAAGCCTTCAAATAACATACCCTGATCTAAACACAATTATAGCAGGATATAATCATTGCATGGGACATACTGAAAGAAAACGTGAAGGCTTGAGGCATTTCTACTCATTTTTACAACAAAGTAGACAACTGTGAAACAGAAAAGCAAGTCCCTTCTTGTCACAGTGACACATCAGATAATGCTGGTTAGGGGATGTAGGCCTGCCAGCATTCAGCCTAGGCTGCCGCCCTGGATCGTACTTTCTCTGACACTTCCGGTGGTCAGCAAATGCACACGTGTGTATGTTTCTGAACATACTCATGTCTTCACTCATTTTTTGAGTCTGTCCAACTCTGCCACCTCCTGCAAGATTCCACCTGGATGTTGGTCACATATTTGAGGTGCAAACACCCGAAATGGAGCTCATTACCTTCTCATGCCTCCTTCCTCCCTTTCGTATTTCCCCTTGCAGCAAAGGATACCACCATTTATTTGTTTGTATTCCAGATCAGAACCTGGGTGTCATCCTTGACTCCTGCTCCCCCTTCCCTGTTTGTGTGTGTGTGTGTGTGTATGTGTGTGTGTCTTTGTAATACAGGGTCTCACTATGCATTCAGGCTGGCCTTGAGCTTACTTTGTAGCCCAGGCTGGTCTTGAACTCACAACAATCCATTTACCTCAGTCTCCTGTGTGCTAAGATTACAGGCGTGTGCTACTGCGCTCAACTCCTGCTCCTTTCTTAGCCTCCCTGTCATTACTAATGCCTGTCACCCCACCTCCTCCCCCTATTCACTTTATCCCATCCTCTGCTAAATTGTCTTCAGTCGTGGGAGTCAGCATTTCCAGGCCCTTGACTATGGTGTGCTCCTCTCACTGCTCTGCACTCGATCGCTAGTCCACAGCACCCCAAAATGTCACCTACAGGCTGTTCGTAAATCCCTAACCTGGTCAAATATTGATTGACCAAGTGCTTGATGGTAAGTAAATGATAATGAACAAGACAGACATGGTCTGTCCAAGAGCTGACCAGAGCAAGGGTTGATACGGACAGGCACATGACTAATTGCATTGCATCATGATGTGTGCTGAACCAGGGGAAACATAGAGTGAGACCAAGCACTGAGGGGAGACAGCTGTGGGATGCAATGTGCTGAGTGAATTGACATGAATACAGAGTACCCTAATGCTGTGTGACTTTGATGTCACCATCCCTCCTGTCTTGTGGGCTTGTGCACTTCATACTGGAAAGATTTCTGTGTACATTTGTGTCTGTTAAGACTCGATTCAGCAGTGAGACAACCAAGAACAACTCTTTTTTTTTTTTCTTTTGGTACCAGGGATAGAACTCATAATCTTGTGCTTGCCAAGCAGGCACTTACCACTGAGCTAAACCCCTGGCCCCCAAAAGCAACACTTCTAACTGGCCTGAGCTACTGGCCAAGTAGCCCAAGCTAGAAAAAGGATCTCTGGTCTTTGGGAGTAACCTCCCCACTAGCCAACTTCCTGCTTCTACAAGTGAAACAGGTTCTTGTCAACATCGCGTCACATCTTGGGATGGAGAGGTACCCATCCAAGCTGCTCATGGGCAGTGCCTCTTGATACTGGTGAATGGGCAGTAACACTGGTGAGTCACTGTGGCTCAGCATTGATGTGATCTTGTGCCAGGTGTTTTCATTTTGAGAATCATTTTCCTTATATGTAAAATGGGAACAATAGGACTATATAGAACAATAGAATTTTTATGAGTATTAAATGAAATAATAGAAAAGCTCTCATCATAGTGCCTGTTGTATAACAATTACCATGTATGATGATGACAATTAATCCCTGTTGTGCTGTCACATCTGCATCCCCAATTCAAGGGAAACTGTACAAAGAGAAACTCCCCAAGAAAAGGGAGAAATAGTAAATCTAAATTTACATATAATTATTTAAGTGATTTTGAAGATTTTAACATACTTTTTTTCCTAATTATATTTTAAATCTCAAGGAACAAGCCAAGTATGGTGGCTCACACCTGTAATCCCAGTACTTGGGAGGCTGAGGCAAGAGGATTGTTGTGAGTTTGGGACCAGCCTGGGCTACAAAGTGAGCTCAAGGCCACCTGAACTGCATAGTGAGACCCTGTCTCAAAAAGACAAAAATAAATAAATAAGTAAATAAAACTCAAAGAACATAAAACAGGCCCAGCCTTTACTTTTCTACTGTAAATTTGTGTTTTAGCATAATAGTAGCGTGCTCTACATCTCAGTACCTTTCCCTGAGGCATACAGGAAGCAATCAATGTGTTTACCCACTTAAGATGACAAACAGCAAGGTGTGAGCACATGTACAAAAGTGGCAAAACAGGATTTTTACCCACCTTATCCTCCATGTAACTTTGTTTTGCATGTTTTTACTTTTACCATCTTTCCTTTCCTCCTTCCCTCTTTCTTGTTCCCCTTCCCATTTGAATATTTTCCTCCTATTTCAAAAAACATTTTGGTTGTTTTGCATATGTTTACCCAAGCATCACAAAGGGTCCAGTAGACCCATAATGAAAATTTTCTGGTGCAATACAGAAGTAAAAGTACAAAACAAACAGGTTTATTGAGGTGAGAGTGTGGAAAGGAGCACACAACCTATGGTGGCTGGGCTGTCTCCTCTGACAGGGATATGGGGTATATGGGACATACTTAACCTTTGACTGGGGGTGGTGCTTAGGTCGGGCATTGATGACGCACAAGGAGCTGATTGGAATCCCCACCCCCCCTGCACTGGGAAAGGAAAAAGGAAGTTGTAATAGGGGAAGGAGGAAGTGACCTCAGGGTGAACATCCCTGATTTGGCCTTCTGCCATGTTAGACTACCCACCCCCACCCCCACCCCATTCAGTAATTTATTCTAGGGCAAAACTCTTTCACTTAACACTCCAGGATTTGTTTTAAAGAGTTTTCTTTTGATTTTTTTGGTAGATTTAGCCTAATTCAGTACAATTGCACAAGAAAAATCAGATTTGCAAGTTTTGGAGGAGGACAAAGTGAATCATCAGATTATTTATGAATGGATCATGAAGATGATCCTCTATAGTAAAATATATGCTTTCATAGCAGAAGAGTGATATGGGTGAATAATGGTGATGATGATGATGATGACTTTGATATTGGCTACATGAGCCAAAGTTCCTGTGACAGGGAAACGGAGCAAGAATCGACTAATATAGACACAGGAAATGCAGACTTCCTTGATTCAAATGACAAAGGAAACAACAATGTGAGTACATATTTGACTAGTCGAAATGTTGTAAATTGGCCATGTAATCAAATGGAACAATCCAATGTTAGAAATAAATTTGAAAATATAGTGAGTGTCTTGGAAGGGCAGAAGGTATGGTACAGAATGCTAGCATGGCCATTCAGTGTTGGAAGTTGTAAGACAAAATGCTACAAGATGCTGTGAAATACACAAAGGCTGAAATGCAAGTAAAATATTTTGTACAAACCAATAGCCATATTTTAAAATGTACTTATGACACTAGCTGAACTGGAAGCATTGATAGATCTTTCTCATGGTGATCGCAGGGATGTGCTCATGGGAAAACTGGGTCAAAATATGGCATAAAAATGTATGCCCTTGTAAATGCAAAGACTTATTATACTTTCAATTTAAACTTTTATCTTGGGGGTGGGGGATTTAGCTTAGTGGCTCAAGTGCTTGCCTGGAAAGTGCAAGGTCATGAGTTTGATCCCTGGTACAAAAAAAAAAAAAATGATGTTCAAATGCAGTCATCAGGTCCTTATTTATATAGTAATAAACCAAATGATGTTGTGAACAGACTTGTTACTTCCATCTCCCAAACTAAGTGGAATGTGACATTTGACAGTTGGTTTGCTAATTTCCAATTGATGTTACATTTGCTAAAAAAGCCCAAGACTGTACACAAGAACAAAGCAGAAATTCCAAATGAAATGTTGCAATCTCAAAATAGAGAATTACATAGCATAATTTTTGGATTTCAGAAAGATTTCATATGAGCATTGTATATAGCAAAGAAAAACAAACTTGTATTGCAGATGACAATGTTTCACCATGAGGGAAATATTGATAGGGAAATCTTGACAAAATGGAAACCTGAGATGGAAACATTCTACAACAAAACTAAATGTGGAATAGATATTGAGTCATGCAGCAACTATGATGTTACTTGAAACACAAAGCTTTGGCCAATGGTTGTGTTTTAGTTGATCCTAAACCTGTGTGGCATATAGTCGACAAAGAAAATAACAAGTATAAAATATCACATAGAAATTTTCTTAGAGGATTGGGACTGGAGCTCATTAGAGATCATTTATAGCAGAGAAAAACAAAATCTTTCTGCCCAGGGAACTATACAAAAAAATTGTGAGGTACATTGGTGAGCTGACAGGTGAATAGGCAGGTACAGTATCACAAAGACCTACTACGACAACAGGAAAACAAAAAAAGATGTCAACTGTGCCCTACAAGAAAGTACAGGAAAACAAAACATATGTGTTATCAGTGTAAGTGATACTTGTGTATGTAAAGACTGCCTTGGGTGTGACAATTAAAGCAAAACTTATTTTGTGATAGACTTTTGTTTGTGTTTACATTGCAGTTCATATAGGCTTTGATGTTATCTTTTAGAGGTTTTTAAAATCTTTTTTTTGTGTGTGTGTGTGTGTGAGGCATCAGGAATAGAACTCATGACCTCATGCTTGCCAGGTAGGTGATGTTCCAATGAGCTACAACCCCAGCCCCTATCTTTTAGGTTTTTAAAATTTTTTTTTAATTTTTTTATTTAAAGAGAAACAAAAGCATGTAAAGGTTAGTGATAATACAGAATTCCAAAAAAAAGATAAACAATAAGAAATCACTAGTTAATAAATTACATATTGTTTTCTTAGAAATAGTTGTTCAAGTTACAAAATAAAAGCATACAAAGTAGATAGGCAAACAGTGAGAGTGTGAACAGCTACGCATGCATGAATCTCTACATGTATTTCTATCCTTTCTGTATTAGAGGGAAAAACAAAACTTAGCAAGACAAAACAAAACAAATTCCTATAAAAACATGAAACCAAAAAGTCATTTAAAACCACAGTACAAAGTGATCAACAATGATTACTGTGTTGTTTTTTATTATCTTCAATAGAATGTCTATATCATCAGGCCTAACTGAATATAGCAGTATAATTGAGTAAAGCAGTAAATAACAATATTAGTAAAAATAAAGCATTGTAGACAGTATAAAACTTCAAAGGCAGGTAATAATCAAACCATAGTGGATATTCTAGTGGATCTTGTCATCTTAAGTGCAGTTGCCTATACTCTCAGACTTGATAGTATCAATCATAACAGCTTTGAATAAAATCTATCAATACAAAACAGTGATCCAACAAACCAGATTCGATTATGATCAGTCATGGTAAAACAGTGTAGATTTTACAGAGCTGTAGATTAATTTAATAGGAAATTAAGGATGATTACCATACTATATCCTGTTATTTTTGGGATTGATGTCTGTGCCCTCAAATCTAGTACAGGTAGAATGACTGGAACAGAATATAATACATCTAAGCAGAGTGGTGTGAGTAATGTGGGTTTTAAATCCTGGTGCACTATTAACAATATAGTGTATCAAGGCCATCTATGTTAGAGATTCTAGTTATCCTTCTCTGCCTCATTTCTACTATGCTATTTTTCTGCCTTTGTCTGTCTAGTTTTCTCTTTCATTCTACTGCCTGCCCCACTCATTGAGGTTTTTCTGCCACTGTTCCTAAAATCCTGGTATTTTTTTTCTCTCCCTAGAATGTCCTTCAGTATTCTCTGTAGGGTTGGACTGGTGATCACAAACTCCCCCAGTTCCTCTTTGTCATGGAAGCATCTTGTTTCTCCATCAATTTCTAGTGACAGTTTTGTAGGGTACATCAATCTGGGTTGGAGGTTATTTTCTTTCAGGGCTTGGAATACTTTGCTCCAAGCTCTTCTTGATCTGATGGCCTGTGTCGAGAAGTCAGCTATGATCCTGATGGGCTTACCTTTATAGGTAATCTGTTTCTTTTCTCTGATGGCTTTTAATATTCTGTTTTTATATTGAATTTCTGGTCTCTTGATTATTATATGTCTGGGTGTAGCTCTGTTTTGGTTGTAGGTGGCTGGAGTTCTGTATGCCTCACACAACCGAATGTCATTTTCTTTTCCCATGCTTGGGAAGTTTTCCTTAATTATTTCTGTGAATAGCCTTTGTAATTCACCTGTATGTATTCCTGCTTCTTTGTTCATGTTTCTTATTCTTAAATTGTAGATTCTCTTGTCATCTTCTAGCCTTTGTATTGTTACTGCCTATTTCCTTGTTTTTAAGAGATCTTTCCTTTGATGATCACACACTGCCAACTTGTCTTCAAGTTTTGATAGTTTATCCTTAGTTTCTTTTAAGGAGTTTTGTCAGCTTTCAATGGAGTTTTTAATTTCCTGGTAGTCTCTTTGAATCTGCTTCATGTATTCTATATTTTCTTTATATTCTTTATTGAATGTTTCTCTCCTTTTTTTGTGTTCCTCCCTTCTTCTGTCTGTATCATCCTGAGAGATGCTTCCTGAGAGCATTTCTTTTATTACTCTACTCATATCCTGCTTTACTTGATTTAATATTTCAGTTTTGAGCTTGTCTACAAGGTCCCAAAGATATCTCTTAATGTCCATTGAAGCCATGTCTGATGTTGCGTGTTTGCTGCCCTCAGTCTTCCTTGTTTTTCCTTCTCCTAGATCAGGGCTCTCAGGGTTCTGGGCTGGGGGCCTCCTCCTGCCTCTCTCTCCTGTCATGGCCCTGGCTTCCTCCACACAGGTTGCAGTGCAGGTCCTAGCCCCCTTCCATGTTGGCCACATTTCCTCCGAAGCACAGCACACTGGTGAGGGAACTCCACCCTCTCCTGGCTGCTCTTGTCACTGAGGTGTAAGCAGTGGCTGTGTTTGCCTGCCCCTCCCCACTGGGCCAGCCAAACTTCAGGGGCCTTCACCCAGTTAGTGCTTGCTAGGTGCAGGGATTCCATTTGGGACGGCTCATTGGGTCCAGGCCAGGGGCACAGCCCAGTCCAAGCAAATCCCATGAGTCTGCTCTTGGGAAGGAGGAACCAAGTGAAGTCACTGTTGCTCCCAGTTCAGGCTCCTCCTGCCCGATTCCAACATGTCGCCCAATTTGGTCGTGCGCTTCCCGTGGAGGGGGGTGTCTCATTTCCAGCACTGACCGTGGATTAATGAAGGTCCTTTCACTGGCTCCACTCTCTGTTGGGCTCACCAACCCCTGACATCAGTGCTGCTGTGCTTCCTGTGAGTGGCGGCGAGAACGAGTTTGGGCGGCTCTGCCTGCTGGTGCGGATTCAGGCCTTTGCAAACTTGGCGGGTCACTGCAAATGAAAATGCTGTGTCCTGTAATTTTTAGCTGTTTCAGTTGTAGTCCCAAAGTATTTAATGAGCTTTTTTATGTTTAAATTTCTTCCTGTGTCAAGAGGATCCATCTCTCTCTGTCTGGGTCTCTCTAGGGTGTTTTATTCTGGCAAATGAGTTGTTTCTCCCAGGAGGGTTTGTATTTTGTTGCTCACTGATAGGCCATCTTGTCTTCTCTTCTTTTAGGTTTTGTAAGCAAGTAAACAGCCAATATGAAAATGTACATATTTGACATTTTATTTTATTGATATCTTTTTTCCCTCCTAAGTGCATGTACTACATTATAGTTGGAGGCTTCTGACAAAACAGGAAGAGAAGTGACAAGATTGCCACATAGGAAAGGAAAGCTAAGCACAAGTGCTGTCAGTGTGAGATGTGTGCATGGAACATACAATTGTCATGTGTGAAGACTGCCTTGAGTGTGACAGTTAAAGCAAAGTTTATTTTTGTAGTAGAGTTCCACTGGTATTTTCACTGTTAACAGAACAACAATTATTTTGTATAAGCTGCATCAGAAACAACTGAAGATGAAAAACTACCTTCCCCATATATAACTAATTTTTGCTGTGCACGAACAAGAACCTGCTTTAAATTTCCAAGCCAATTTATAACCCCCATACTGTACAAGGCAAGGTTAGTGGCTATTGAAAATACTACCAGGACAGGGCTATCTAAAGACACATTCGATAGTGTGTTAACTATACCAAAAAAAAAAAAAGATACTGTACAGTATAAAAACAGATATTTTTTTTTGTCTTTTTGAAACAGGGTCTTGCTATGCAGTTCAGGCTGGCCTTGAGCTCACTTTGTAGCCCAGGCTGGTCTCGAACTCACAATGATCCTCCTACCTCAGCCTCCCGAATACTGGGATTACAGGCGTGAGCCACCACACCCAGCTAAAAACAAATCTTACACAGCCTTGCATTTTAATTTTTTTTCTTCAAAAGAAGTTGTGTACAGGGGAGTTAAATGCTTTCCAGACAAGAAAAAAAGCTGTGCTAGAAACAACTTATTCATCATCACCATCTTCTTCTTCATCTTCATCCTCTTTACCTTCTTCCTCCTCTTCATCTTCCTCATTTTCCTCCTCTTCCTGTCTTTTTAATGCTTTTTTCAGCCTTGACAACTCCCTTTTTTTTTGCTGTATCAGATTTTCCTTTAGCTCACGGTAGGCAGCGATGTCCTTTCGGTACTTTTCCTTCAGTTTAGCAGGCTTCTTCTCATAAAGCAGCTTCTCAACTGCAGCAGTGTGATTCCACCATTTCTCCCAGTTTCTTTGCAACATCACCAATGAAAAGGCCAGGATGTTCTCCTTTGATTTTTGGATGCTACTCAGAATAGAACAAGAAGAAGACCAAAGGAGGCCTCTTGGGCGCATTGGGATCCTTGGACTTCTTTTTTGTTTCTCCCTTAGGAAGATGTAGATTTTCATTTCTCTTTCATAACAAGCCTTGTCTGCCTTTGCCATGTCTTCAAATTTTCCTTTCTCTTTAGCAGACATGCTCTTCCACCTCTCAGAGCACTTCTTAGAAAACTCTAAAAAGTTAATAGAAGCATCTGGGTGCTTCTTATGGTCTTCTCGGCAAGTTTGCACAAAGAATACACATGGTGGCATTTTGCCTCTCGGCTTCTTAGGATCTCCTTTGCCCATGTTTTCCTCAGTGAGGCACAGAGTCGCCAGGTGTCTGTTGGACTCTCATTTGCCCTGCGCTGTCTCTATGGAGCTCAATGTACGGATGGAAGTTTATTTCTGATGTTATCTTTTAGGTTTTGTAGGTAGGTACACAGCTAATGTAACAATGCTGATGCTTATTTTAAATGCACAATACATAGGAAGAATTTAATACTTTATTTATATTTTATGTTCCTTTTAATTACATATTCTATAATATAATAAGAACCTCCTGACAAAACAGCAAGACCACTGAGAAGTTAAGTATGTCCTGCAAAAAGGCCAGAAAAGCAAAACACATGTGTTGTCAGTGAAAGCAATTCATGTATATGGAACATGCTGTTGACATGTGTGCAGACCACCCTAGGTGTGATAATTGAAGCAAAGATTACTTTTTTCTGTAATGTGCTATTGGTATTTTCACTGCAGTTCATATAAGAATTGATTTATGTTGTCCTTTTTAAAGGATTTCTTTTTTTTTCTTTTAAGTTTTTATCAGTTCTAGGGATCCCACTCACGACCACGTGCTTGCAAGGCAGGTGCTTATGCCGCTGAGCTAAATCCCCAGCCCCTTATGTTGTCCTTTTTAGACTTAATACATCAAAAACACCAGTTAATGTTGAAAATTTTGATGCTCTTTTATAAACACTCAATGAATATTAAAAATTTGATAGTTTATTTTATGATATTTTCCAGTTAAGCAATCATTGTTTAATATAACAAAACTTATAAAATTAAAATTAATAATTCATTAATAGAAATATTTTAAGGAATAAACATGAGTCTGACAGACCCATGTTTCTACACCTTGATGACGACATTAGTTTTATGTGCATCCCTGCCTCTGTCTGCTTTTCAAGGAGCGGGGTTGTCTGGTGTGCATGGCCGTAGTTTCTTTCTGATCTAGCATTCTAGAAACCTCGAGTGTGTGTGGAGTCTTCCTAGTATAGACTGAATGTTTGAGGGGAGGATTGAAGAAGTAGCTCAGTGGTAGAGTGCTTAGCTAGTATGTGCAAGGCCCTGGATTTGACACCAAGCACTGAAAAAGAAAAAAAAATTGAGAGAAATATTGTAAGTGAGAGCTGGACAGAGTACACATAGGGTGAATGGTGGGGATGAGAGACTGGAGAAGAAACTAGAAACTAGAGATGATTCCTCCACGCTGCTGGCAGACGAGACGGGGGAAAGGGATGACTGTGCAGACAGCCATGAGTACCAGCAAAGAGGAGCCTTACGTGTTCTGGGGGCTCAAGCTTGAAGGAGCAGGAAAGGAACAACAGAGTGATGAACCAGACAGATGGAAACTTGCCCTTGGGAGCCCTGAGACCTCACATCTTCATGGATGTAGCAAAAAAAAAAAAAAAAAAAAAGCCACCACAGCAGAAGCAAAGGACCTCTCTGTGGTAACCCAGGTGTCCATTAATAGCTAAAAGGACAGTGGGCGGCCCAGTGATACCAATCAGGGGCAGGTGGCATAGAGGCCAAGTTCCTATATCCCTGCCTTAGTGATGTTTGTACAAAATCGTGCTGGAGAGGAAGGGGGAACCCCAAACTGACTGACATTAAACTGGGTTACACGGAAGTTAACATCCTGTATCCTACAGCTCAGGACAGAGTAATTCCTGCTACTCTTATGTCGAATACTGTGTGATTCATCACACGAAGCTATGGAGCTTGAGTCATAAACTTGGGATTGAATTCCAGCTGTATGACCCAAACTATGTGACTTAACCTTTTTGCCCCTCTGATCCTCAGCTTCTTTTGCTGCGACAGCTTCCTTTGCTTTTTGGTTGTGGTTTGTTGTATGTTCTGGTGCTGGGGATTAGAACCCTGGGCTTTGTACATGCTAGGCAGGCACTCTACCCCTAAGCTACCACAGTCCCAATATAGGAATTCTAGTATCAACCTAACATACTCGGCAGGAGGATTTGAATGAGGCAAAGAATGTAAAACTGGAAAGTTGGTATTTGTTGCTTTTGTTACACAAATGAGGATCAGAGAAGTAAAAGGAGTTGTCCAAAATCACACAGGAAACAATAGGGCCCTGAGCCCCTGATTTTGGGCTCATACACTGAAGAGAGATCAAGAAGGCTAGAGAAGCCCAAATGTCTTGAAAGAATTGGAGCTGGAGATTTTCCCCCCAAGGTTTCAGGTCTTCCTGTGGGCTTTTATGTACAACTCCAAAACCCAAGGAATGCCTAACCTGCAGCCTCACCTCTGCCCTAGAAGATCTGAGTTCAAAGGAGGCACAAGATCTCCAGGTGGAGCTGATTTGCAAGACAGGACTTGTCATTGCTCAAACCTGGGGATTCACTATTCCTGACTTTGCAAGTTTCTCACTGTGTGATTTGGGCAGCTGCCTGGATCGTCACCATTTCCTGAGATGTGAGCCTCTGCCGTGGTCTCTGTCTTCCTGCCAGTCTCTGTACCTTGTTTATACTCTTTTGGAATTTTACCTTTTGGATTCTGGAGTCTAGAAGTCAGCCCGTTCATCCCCTGCCTATAACCAGGGAAACACTTTGCTTAGCATAAGTCAGTGATTCTCCTAGGGATACGGGCTGGGTGTGCATGGCTATGGATTTGTCCCTAGGCAACATCTGGCATTAGATGTTTGTGATTGTTATGATGGGGGTAAAGGTAACATCTAGAGAGTAGAGGCCAGAGATGCCATTAAACCCACACTGTGGAATTATCTGGTCCCCTGTAGAATTATCTGGCCCCAAATGCCAATGAGCTGAGGTTAAAACTGAAGTTGAGAAACCCTGGCCTAAAAAGAAAGATCTCTGCCCCATTTTCAAAGTTCTCCAGGGAGACTACATTCTCTTCCATTACCTTAAAACTCTGGTAACCAGAAACATCTAACCTCACTTATTTATATTGTTATTTTAGAACATTTCCTCCCCTCTCGCCTAGAGGGAGACAGAAAATAAATTCCTCAATCCCACCTTTTTCTTGGGCCGACTGGCATTTTCTCTCTCATTACTGATTTTTTTTTTTCTCTTTTGCTTTTTTTCTGCCAGCACTCAGATCAAGAGGACCAAGGGTTCAGTTCTTGTTTCTTGGGTTTGGGAAGGAATGGTGCCTTTGTTCTGTGGAGAAGCAGACAGGGGGAGCTAGAAGATGAATTGCAGAGTGTGTGGGGGCAACTACTGACGTGGATGAGCAGCTAACTCACCAAATGATTAATATTCACTTTTCCCTTTCTTCCTCCCCTTTCTTCCTTTGTCCCTTCCTTTCTTCCTTCCTTCTCCCTTCTATTTCTCCTCTTCTTCCTCCTTCTTCCTCTCAATCTCTCTCTCCGTCTCAGTGATGAGTACAAAGGATTGAATCCAGGGCCTTCAAATATTATCACTCATTAATACATATTTTGAACCAGATGTTGTAGTCAATGCGTAATTTTAGCTACTTGGGAGGCTGAGGCAGAAACATCATAAGTTTGATGCCAGCTGGGGCAACTTAGCAAGACTCTGTCTTGAAATAAGAAATAAAGGGCCGGGGATACATCTCAGCAGCAAAGCACCTGCTTGGCAAGCTCAAGGTCCTGAGTTTGATTTGTACAAAAAAAAAAAAAAAAAAAGAAAGAAAGAAAGAAAGAAAGAAAGAAAGAAAAAAAAGGTATAGAGATATAGCTTACTGGCAGAGCAAACATGAGGTATTGGGTTCAAACCCTAGTACTACAAAAATAAAAAATAAAAATAAATAAAATCAATATTTATTTGAACAGTGAGGTACAGGTAATTTTTTTCTTGCCACCATTTCCTGGATGCTTCATTTCTTCATCTACATAGTAGTGATAATGGTTTTTATCTCACAGAATTATGTGGTTACTTGAGTTAATAAATACTATATATAAAGGACTCAGAAAAGTGCCTGACACAAAGTAAGTGATTCATTAATAGGTTATCAGTAACCCTCCCAAACCCAACCCTCTTCCTGTCTTGGTCAAATGCACCAGTGTCCAGGCCAAAATCCTGGTCACTAACCAAGTGCCCTCAACACTACCTCCTTAATGTCTCTCCCATCCATCACCTTACCATAGCCCCCATGCTGCTGCGTACAGATGTTCATGGCCATCCCAATGCATTTCATCCACCAGGGCCAGTGAGAGGTTTGAGGAATCTTGAGGAACCCTGATGTTTTCAGAGGGGAGAGAACTGCACATTGGCTGCAGTGGAGCATCGGCTTCCTGAGAGCTAAGAGGGAAGTGGAGTGGTCCCAGTGGTAGGTGTGGGATGCTATTTAGGAGGGGATGAGGGAAGGCAATTGGTGCACTGAGGGCTGGGCTGGCCTTGGCCCTGAGTTGGTATAGTATGCATGCTGCTGCTGCACCCAGATTGTATGTTTATTTGAGAGACTGAAGGGAAGGTATTGATGGAGATAACAGGTGTAGCCCTACCACCCCCTGACTCCAAACTATAACTTGCAAACGTTTTCAGTAATTCCCAAGGTCAGAAACTACAAAATTGTAAAGTAGGATGAGATGTTTTGGCCTGTGAGGCCTTAAACAGCATACACTGAGGAGGGACTGGAAGATGTGAGACTTGTCTCTACCGATCTCTGACATGGTGATAGAAATTCATGTTATCCTGGAACCTGGAGGAAATCTAAGTCATGAATCATGCACTATGGCATCTTGAGAAAAACATGCTTGGTATGATGTATGTTTGAAAAGAATGCCCCGGACAGATGGAAGGCATAAAAACCTATCTAGTTTGGAACATTTTAACAGAAGCCTCATTGCAATGTAAGTGTGCAGCCTGCCTCGGTTCATTCTAGATCGTGTTGGGGCTCCTTCTGGGAGCTGCTGCTTCCATCCTTTCTTTCTTAGGGTCCTTTTCCCTTCCAGTTCCTCCCTCTATCCTTGTCAGGTAGCAAGTGGCATGCCTGGGCGTCAGGCACAGATGGAACTGGAGCTCTTGCTGTGGGCCAGAAATAGCTTTGCAAATATCTAGCTGTGGGGGGTTGATGTTTTTGTCCCTGTCTCTCCCTGTGCCTGCTTCAAGCCTTGCGATTACTGTGCCCATAGACAAGTGTGGTTGACAGGTGTGTCTCACTGCCTTCCTGGTCTTCTGAATCCTGCTGGTTACTCTCCCTGATGGGAGATATTGTCTAGGGCAGTGGTAGCAAACCTATAGCATGTGTGTTGCAGCCGGCTGTTTGTTATCATTGGAAGCTCTGAAAGGTTTGCCATCACCAGCCTAAGGAGACAAACCACCTAAATTGGTCTGCAATACTGGGCAGCCTGGCTGTGCCAATTACTACCTTCACCTGTTTCCCATTTCTACTTCTGGGTTTTCTGGAATGTGCTGGTGGCCACACCCTCTGCCTTCTGTGTTGCCTTTGTGATGGAGGAAGGGGTAGGTAAGGAGAAGAGGTACCTGCCAGAGATCTTGCAAAAGCTGGCAGACTGGGGTTCTTGGGATCTTCTTCCTTCCTGGAGGAACAGCTTAGTAGAAAAACAGCTTCTCTTCAGAAACCTTGGGGTGCAACCTGGTACCCCAACCTATAGTCATGCAGATTCTCACTATCTACATTACCTGTGGGGTGTTACAGGCCTTTGAGGAGCTGGGTATTCTGTGTGGATCTGTGCTCCATGCTAGTTGCTCAGCCAGTACTTTCTGTCCTGCCAGAGCGTACTGTTGTATGTTCGGGCCTCAGAGAAGATGCTATTCCTGAACATCATGTTTGGAGTGAGGGGATTGTTTCACCCAGTGAAACTGCTTTGTCCAGGCTGTGTCTTTAACCGCAAAGTATTCTTTGTGGCCCGCACTAAAATTGGCCATTTCTAAGACAGCCTGCTGTCCTCTCCTAGTCCACTGTGACGAAGAAGGACTGGGAAGCAGCTGTCTTCCTGCTGGTCAGTGCCTGGGCAATGCAGGTCCCAGTGGTGAGGTGCCTGGTAGTGAGAAGCAGGTAGCAATGGATCTGAGCTCCAAAGCAGCAATGCTACCCAGTGAAATCTGCCATCTTGCTTGATCCTTGAAGGAGAGCTCGGAGTGTACGTGAGAAAACCTGCTTCCTCCTGAATCAGGTTTCAACAGACAATGTGTAGTAAAGTGATTAAGACCAAGACCTCTGGAATCAGACTGTCTTGGTTCAAATCCCTGTTTTGCTACTTTTCCAGTTGTATAACCTTTGACAAGTTGCTTAATCTCTGTGGACTCCAGTTTTTTTTGCCTGAAAAATCAGAATAGTGGTAGTTTTTACTTCTAACAATGTTGTGAGGATGAAATGAAGCTATAACTGTCAAGTGCAGCTAATAACAATAACATGTCTCTTGTGTCAAGCTTAGCTACCCAGAAACTTGCTTTGCCTTGCTAGCTGGTCCACTCAGAATGGTGGAACCCTTGGTCAAATCCTCCCTTGTTGGCTCTGATGGCTGCTAGTGGTCAAGTCCCCACAAAGCTTCCTGCATAGTCGCTTCTATCTCTATACTTCTGATCCCCATGTCGTCTTTTGTTTCAGGCTGGCACTCTCACTTCCCTGGACTGCTGTTGCTAAACTTGCCAAGCACCTCTGCCTGCACTGCCCCTCCCTCCCTGCCAGCCTGTACCTGCCTCCTGGCCCACTCTCCTTGCACTGAGTCCTCAGCATCCAGCCTCTTCCATGAGGCAGCCCAGAATTCCTTTTCCAGCCTGATCACCCACTCCTTTCCAGAGAAGCCCTCTATTCTGGCCAGCCTGGGACCGTCACAGGCTCACTTGTCTCCAGCCTTTTGCCTTTACCTCTTCCCAGGGAGCTCTGACTTGGGAGGCTTCAGAGATGAATCAAGTTCAAATCTTGCCCTGTCACTTGCTGGCTGTATGACCTTGGGAAGGCTGTCTTGGTACTTTGGGTATAGTTTTCTTACATATAACAGGTTTGTTAAAAGAATTAAACAAGATAATATAAGTAAAGTACCAGATACACAATGCTATTCAGCAAGCAGTGGAGATTATGTTTACCACCTAAATTCTGAGCCAAAGATGTAGCTCAGTGATAGAGCACCTGATTAGCATGTATGAGCCTTGACCTCAGACTCCAGAACTGGGAGAAAAAAAAAAAAACTCTACTATTAAGCATTCGTATCCACCCTTTTTCTGTAAAGCCTTCTTTGATTGCTGCCCTGGTCCTTTTCTCCTAAGAGCCTCCGTTAGAATTCTTCAGAAATAATCATGCTTGGATTTGTGACTTCCCTTTCAACTTCTCCTTCACTGTGGTCTTGAACAGTTATTAAATCTTGAGAGCTTGGGGATCACATCTACCCTGTATGCTCTTGACAGAGGATATGGTTTCCTCTATCAGGGTGGTTGTTCTCTTCCACTGAGCATGCAGCTTTAGAGGGACGCACATGGAGTGGTAAGGGGGGAAGGGGACATCAGCCTAGCCAGCCAGATCAGCCGAATCAACCCTGGTAATCAGTGGGGTGACATGTCACATCCAGCAGTTAGTTAAATCTATCCTGCTGTGTAACATTGCACAGGGCTCTGATTGGCCTTTTTATCTCAGACTGAGGAGTAGTGATTTGTTTTGCAGGAGGAGGACACAAATTCTGCTTCCAGCTTAGCACTTTGCATGGAATAGGAACTTGGCTTCTATATATGGATTTGTTTAATTTTGATAGGTTTAGTTAGAATTAGGAGACAGGGCTATCCTGAGGCATGTCAAAAAAGCCAGAGGAGATAAATATTCTTTCACACATTTCTACAACTTGGGCTAATTTCCAATAAGATTTTAACAGCTAAGGAAGTTCTTTCTAAGGTCTAATTTGAGTCCTCCTTGTTGTAGTTCAAGCTGAACCCATTCTCTTGGGTCTCAGGTTACTGATGCTTAGGTCCTCAGAAGTTAAGAGGGAGCAATATATAGTATAACTGGAGGTGTAAACCTCCTGCCACTCAGTCCTTCTATTCTTAAATATCTCCCTAGAAAATCTTTTGCACTATTAGTCCATGGAAATATGTTTTAACATTGGATGATATGAGGTCAGGTGTGGTGGTGCACCCTGTAATCCTAGCACTTGGGAGACTGAGGCAGGATGTTCAAGGCCATCCTGGGCTACATAGTGAGTTTATGGCCAGCTTGGACTACACAGCAAGATTCTGTCTATAAATAAATAAATAAATAAATAAATAACAATAATCTGATTCAGAACAGTGGTTGCCACTGGAAGGGGAGTGTAAACAGGATGTTGCTAAATGTTCAGACAGAGACTGAATGATGCTTTCTTTCTTTATTTCTGAATAGCTTATCCTTTTGTATCTGAATTATTGTTATTTATATTGTTTCGAAGAGAGGGTAAATTATTTGCTGATGCTGTATGGGAAATTAGGAGACCACGCTGGTGCCTCTTGCTTTGGATTTGTGGAACTTATTTGTAGAGATAATGAGACCCCAGTTCTTTTATGTTTTTATTTTTGGTACTGGGTATTGAATCCAGGGCCTTACACAAGCTAAGCATGTATTCTACCATGGAGCTCTACCTACAATCTCTAGACCTGAGTTTTAATCTTGCCTCTGGCACTATCTAGGTATGTAACCTTGACCAATTTCTTTAATGTCTTAAGTTTCAGTTCCTCACTTTTATATAAGGATAACACTCTCCAGTTTGCAGGGCTGTTGGTGGGATTAAAATGGAAGTGATCTATAAGGTATCTTGCCCTGTGCTTGGCACATAGTGGCAATGCAGCACATTTCCCCTCTTCCTCATGCTCATTATCAGACCTTCTTCTCCTGGTCCCTCCTTGTTCCCAGGGGTCTTAGCTAATACTTGTCCTCATCTTGGATCAGGAATCTCTTCTAAAGGGAAAGCCACTTTTCTTGTAATTTGACATCATCTCCATGGAAATAGTTCATGGAAATAATTCATCTGTTCTGTTAATAAAGATATTAATTCTCTCAATGGGATCTCTGTTGGTGATCCCATTGCAATCTCAGCACTGTGCTTGGAATGGAGGGGGGCATGGAGGAAGAAAGAGAAATAAAACTGGTCTTAAAAAGTAATGGTTAGAAATGGTTAGAAATACCATACATACTCAGAATTATAAGTGTGGTAACACAAACAAGTGGAATACACTGCTTTCAATGAGGGGAGGATAAACCCTTCATGAAGCAGTCAAGAAGCAACTTTACAGAGGAGCCAAAAGGGGGACTGGACTCTAAAGAATCAGAAGACCAACCTCCTAGATTAGCAAATGAAGAAGAATGGTTCAAATTGAAGGGTAATCTCAGCACTCAGGAAGCTGAAGCAGAAGAATCACTCTGAATTCAAGGCCAGCCTGGTCTACACAGTAAGACCTTGTCTCACAAAACAAAACAAAACACAACAAAACAGACAAATCGAATTGAAGGGTAGAATATACACAGACATGGGATATATTTCCATAGCTGCTGTATGGAAAGGGCCTTTGGGGTTATACTAGGAAGCTTGGAGTCTATTTCCTAAGCTAGGAGTTGGCAAACTATAACTCTCAGGCAACGTATCCTGCCACCTGTTTTTGTAAGTAAAGTTTTATTGGCACACAGCCATGCCCATTCATTTATGTATTGTCTGTGGCTGCTTTTGTATGGCTGTTTTGAATAGCTGAGACAGAGACCATCTGGTCTTTGAAGGCTAAGCTATTTACTATCAGGCCTTCTATGGAAAAATTTGCTGACCCATATGCTAGGCCATTGGGAGCTTTTTAAGAAATCCAAACCAGGAAGTGATGTGGTCATATTTTTTAGAAGGATCAGTCTGAGAGCCATATGGAGAAAGCATTGGAGAAGATGCCATGGAAGCAGGTGATATGGATGTTGAAGTTGCCTTGACAAGAGTTAAAAAGGTCTGAAAAGAGGCCATGGCAGTGAGGACGAGCAGATGATGCAGAATGGAGAGACAGTGTATGGAGTGGTGCCTGAGCAGACGGAGCCTGAAAGGGAAGGAGGTGGCATGAAGAGTAAACTGTCCATCACCGACTGACAGGGTCATTCCTAAAGGAAGAAGTTGATGAAGAAGGAGGTACATTTAGCTTTGGACACAGTCAAGGTATTTGCAAATGACGGTGGAAATACCAGGCTGGCTTCTAGGGTTATGTCTTCCATGGGGATTTAGTTATCTATTGTGTAGGAAATAGTTTAGAGGTCTAGGAATGAACAAGATCTCCCAAGGGGGAATAGGAGCATAAGATCAGAAGGTAGCTGTATGTGGTGGCACATACCTGTAATCCTAGCACTCAGGAGGCTGGAGCAGGAAGGTTGGTAATTAAAGGGCAACCTGGGTTGCATAACAAATTCAAAGCCAGCCTGGACTACATAACAGACCCTGTCTCAATCAAAACAAAAGATAAGGAAAGGAAAAAAAAAAACCAGAAGGCAAATAAAGAACTCCTGAGAAGTGCCAGCTTTGAAGGTCAAACAGATGAATATATCCAGCAAGAAAATCCAGAAGAGGCCAAGTTCTAGAAAGCAAGCAAGTCAAACAAGCAGTGATCAGCAGGCCTGAGAGCTTCTCTTTAGAATTAGCAATAGGAGGTCATTGCTTGAGAGATTAACTCACTCCTGGGATTTACTCAATTTTAGCACTAAAAAATCTCATGTTCTGGAAACATTCTTAGCCTGCAGCAAACCAGAATTGTTGGTAACCACACTGTTGACCTTACCAAGAGTAATAATATCAAGGAACGTTTAGCTTGGAAAGTAACTTCTGGAGGCATAAACTTTGCATGAGTTGATAACCTAAGTGCTGAGTTGATTCTCTTCAAATCACTCTGTGTTAGTCAGTGTTCCCATTGCCATTGCTGGATATAATATCCAACACTCACTCTCAATTTAAAGGAGGAGAGGTTTAATTTTGCTCACAGTTCAGGGGATTCAGTCCATAGTTGATGGCTCCAAGTCAAAAACATCAGGGTGAAAGGTTGTGGTGAAGGAAAGCTGCTTACTTCATGGCAACTAGGAAGCAAAGAAAGAAAGGAGAAGCCAGGTTCAGGGACATAACCTTCCAAGTTACCTACTTTGAACCAGAACCCCCCCACCTAAAAAATTCAACCATGAACTCATTAATGAATTAATCCACTGATAGTGTCCCCATGATCCAATCTCCTGCCAAAAGCTTCACTTCTGTAATATATGGGACTTCTGGGGATATTTTAGATCAAAAACAGAACACACTCCAGTATAATAATGAGAGGGTCTCTCTTTGACCATTATCTGATCTCAGTTAATCCTTGTGACAATTTTGTGAGGTAGAAATTTGTAGCTCCAATTTCATAGCAGTAGAAACTAAGATGAAGCTCTTTTAGAAAGTAATTGGCAAAGATAGGGCTCAAGCTCCAGTCTTTTGACTCCAGAGCACTTCTTGTAAATGTCTGTAGTCTGGGATACTGGCCTCATGGTTGGTGGGGGATATGGATTGCCAGAGTCAGAAAGAGTTCAGAAAATTTTTGGAGGCTGTCTTAGTTACTTTTCTCATTGCTGAAACAAAATACCCAACACCTAAAGTTAAAGGAGGAAAGGCTTATTTGGCTGTTTGTTGAGGATTCAGTCCATATTTGGCTGGCTTCAAGGCAGAGTGGCATGGCAGAGAGGCGTCAAAGAGCAGGCAGGAGGCAGCACAAGTAGCAACAACAGAAGCAGCAGCCCCCTTTCGGTCCCTTCTGTTCCATGCAGGCTTTCCTTTCTTAGGGTATACAGCACTCACACCTAGAATGGGGCACCCTTAATCCCAGCATCACACTTTTTAGATCCAGCCACCTCTAAAAATCCACACCTATGACCACATGAGGTTTTAGGGGACATTTAGATACAAACCATAACAAAGGCATAGAAAGAACCCCCCAATCATGTGTGGATTAGAGCAGAAGGAAGGTTGTAGGCTCAGAGAAAGGCCCACACGTAAATGAGGCTTTCAAGGGTTTTTGTAAGAGGGGCTACATTTTATGCTGAGCTCTTTAAAATTTTTCTTGCATGTGATAAAATATTTATAACATAAAATTTGTCATTTTAATTTTTTTTTGTAGAGCTGAGAGTTGAACTCAGGGAATTGACATTCTAAGCAAGTGCTAAACAACTGAGCTACACATGCCAGCCCCATCTTAATCATTTAACAATGTGCAATTCAGTGGCATTAAGTACTTGTTGTATAACCATCAATGTATCTATTAAACTTCCAGTGTATTAAGTATCAATTCAGAGAAAAAGTTACTATACACCTAATAAAGAAGACTATTTTTTGCCCTTAAAAAAAATCAAACTCAGATCTGAACAAGTCTCAAGGATCTACCAATTTTTAGGTTATTAAATATCAGCATGGGGATTCAATCCATAAAACTTAGACTATGCAAAAATCTATAGGATAAATGGCCTAGTTGGTTTCCAAATAAATTTTAGAGGAGAAAGAGATAGAAGGGCAAACTTTAGATTAAAATATACTTAAAGTCATGCCAATTAATTGCAATGAGTGAATCTTGATTCAAGAAAATTGATTTTAGAAACTCACAGATGTAACTGGAATTCAAATATTTGAGTATTTGATATTATTAAGCAATAATTGTTATTCTTTAATATTGTTAATGAATAAAGGAGAATTGTTAAAATGGTATTGTTTTAAAGTCTTTATCATAAAAAATAATCCTTACCTTTTAGAGACACACATTGAAATAGTTCAGAGCCCAGATAGAAAGATGTGATATTTGAGATTTCCTTTGACATTATACTGAGAGGATGCTGAGTGGGAACATAGTGAATGATCTTCACAGTGAAAGATGAAAGATCTTCATGAGTTGATGACTATTGAAGTTGTATGATAGATATTTAGGAGTTTCTTATATTATTTATTTTGTATGTGTTTGACTTCTCAAAATTAAAACTTTTGAAGTGTTATTTTAAGAACACGTTCTTTTCTTCTGAACTGATCTTTGACAAGTAATCAGTCTAAGAATGTAGCTTTCAGTTTTCTACAGAGAATTCTTTACCCACATTCCAAGAAGTTTCTATGTGAAATAAAGACCATAAGCTAATAAATGCATTTTGAAGAATAAAATTTAAAGATGTGTCTTTTTTTTTTCATTTTTAGTTTTGGGTTTTTTTTTTTTTTTTTTTTGCCTGAACAAAACCAGCTATCAGACAGACTTGCAATCCTGTGGGCTTTTAAAAAGGCAAATTTGTTTATTTTCCATTTATTTATTTATTTGTTTTGTTCTCTGCTGGCAATCGAATGGAGGGATCAAACTGAGGGCCTTGCTCCTGACAGGGAAGCACTCTGCTACTAGGCTACCCCTCAGTGTAGCCTTGCTTATTTTCCATTCTTGTTTTGTTTTGTCGAGACAGGGTCTTGCTATGTTGTCCAGACTGGCCTTTAACTCCTGGGCTCAAGGGATCTTCTTGCCTCAGCCTCTGAAGTCACCAGGACTATTGGCCCAGACTTCATCCCCACCCACTTTGTACTGGGGGTTGAACTCAGGGCCTTCACGTTAAGCAACGTCTCCAAACCTTTTTAAATTTTGAGACAGGTTCAAACTTGTAATCTTTCTGCCTCAGCCTCGCAGAGTGCTCAGATTACAGGCGTGCACCACCATGCCCCGCTTCCATTGCTTTTGGAGGGTTAGAGTATGGTAGTTTACCACAAAACAGGTATCATTTTGCAAGCTGTAGATTTGCCCTTTCTTCTAAGCCTCATGGAAGCTCTATGACATACCAGTATATATTGTCAGCCCCTATTTTACAGATGAGGAAATGGAGATTCAGAAAGATTAATAATAACATTTGTTAATGACTTACTGTGTTTCAAGTACCTAGTTAATTGCTTTGAATGAATTTGCTTATTTCATCTTCTCACAGCCTACTAAGCTAAGCACTATTATTATCCCCATTTTATAGATGAGGAAATTGAGGTTTAAAGAGGCTAAGATGCATGCTGGCAGCTACTACAGCCACGGATCCTCTTTGTGTGGCCCCAAAGACCAAGCACTTTGCATACCACACTCCGACATGGAACCCAGTGAAATGAGCAAGTACTCTGGGCTCTGCTATGTGGCCTTGGGCAAATTGCTTGGCTTTCTTAAACCTAGTTTCTAATCTGTAAAATGGGGATAATAATGGCAACTCTCTATTAGGGTAATGTGGTGACTAAATGAGACAGTGCATGTTGAGAGGTTAGCACAGTGCCTGACCTATACTAAGAAGTCAGTTGACTCAAGTGATTTTTATTACTATTTCTTCCTGAGAGGGTGTCTCTGTTAAAGTCAGATTGCTTTAGGAATCTTAGAAAAATTGGCATTTCTGTAGCCACTTGGGCTTTTTCTTTTTTCCATTTTGATATTTTAAGACAGGGTCTCAATTTATAATGCAGGCTGGTCTTGAACTCTTGGTGATCCTCCTGCCTCAGCCTTCAGAGTGCTGGGATTACAGGCACGCACTACCATGCTCTGCTCACCTGAGCTATTTTACATGGGCTTTATTCTGGTATTTTTCTGTGATGAAGAGAAAGGTACTTTGCTGTTTGTTTCGTTCTTTGTGCTTCAGACAGAACCCAAGCCCCATGTATGTTAAGCAAGTGCCTTACCACTGAGCTACATCTCCAGTCCTTGTTTTTACTTTAATGTATGGCCTTTGGGAAGTAAAAAGCTAGAACCAAGTGACCAAGAGCCAGAGTCACTGCATCAGTTTGAGAGTTGCCTTGGAGTTTCAGACTTGCCTGGTACCTGAAACTCATTTGTGGTTCAGGAAAGAGGCACTCTTAGGAACACTATATGCTACCCTGAAAATGCCATAGGTGTGTCCACATAAATAAAAGAGCTGTTTATACACATCTTCACTTCATTGCCATGGCGTCTTGGGGGTCTTGGTTTAAATCCTGAGTCTGTTATAGACTGTGTGCAAGTCACAAACCTTTCGGTGTGAGTTAGGAAAGATAAAGCTAATAGCTATAGACTGCTATGTGCTAGGCACCATTCTTTTTATGTATTAACTCGTTTAATTAAAAATTTAAAAATTACTTTAAAGCAATTTTAGGTTCACAACAAAATTGAATGTCAAATACAGGAGCTGTGGACATAAATTTTCAATTATTTTGGGTAACAGAGTGGGACTGCTGGATTGTGTGGTAAGAAGATTTCAGTTTTGTACAAAACTGTCTTTCAAAGTAGCTGTGCTCTTTTGCACTCCCACTAGCAATAAGTAGGAGTTCCTTGTTGCTCTACATTCTCGCCAACATTTGGAATTGCGGGTATTTTGGATTTCAGGACCCTCCTCCACCATGGAACCCAAGCCTTGAGCATGCAACGCAAGCATCTTAAAGCCACAAGGGTTCTGTCGGAGCAAGCATTTGGGAGCCTGTTTCCACCTTAAAATGGGGTGTGTATTTTGATAGTGCCACCTTGACCATATCCGACAGTATCTGCTCTGGACTGGACAAGGGCGATGCGTGTGCCTCTGCAGAACCATTCAAGAAGAGAGGGCTATCAAGACTCAGTTGTTCTTTCTGGACAATGCTACCTTGAGCACAAGCACGAGAGTCCAGTGGCTGCTTTGGACAGAACTCCACATTCAGTATGACCCCGGTGTTTGCCCCAGGCAGTTTCGCTCAGCATCTTTTTGGCGTGTCCAGCAGCCTTCCGTGGCCAGTGTGGACAGGACTCTAGACACGGCCTTCAGACCCTGAGACGAGAGAGCCCACCACAGACCATCGCCCCGGGCAGCGCAGCGCGCCCGCGTGGCCCGCGCCTGGCCGCGCTCCCGGCGCTGTCGGGCCGGCCGGCGTTTATCCCCGGAGTGGCCAGCAGGGAGCTCCCTTTCGGATCGGCTCGCGCGCTCGCAGGGGGCGGCGCTGCGCTGCGCCGCGCTGCGCTCCAGCCCCGACCGGGCCGGGGTTGCTGGATGCCGCGTCTCCGCTCCTGTTGCCTGCCGGGCGGGCTCCGGCGGCCGGTGAGTAAGGGGTGGCGCGCGCGGCCGCTCGGTGGTGGGCCGGGCCGGGCCGGGCCGGGCCGGGCCGGGCCGGGGAGGGCGGCGGGCCGAGCTGCGGCTGGTCGGCGGGCCGGCGCCTCTTCCTCCCCTGTACCCTGGAAACGGCGGCCCGGACTCCCGGCTCCGGTCCCTGGCGGCGCTTCGGGGCTCAGCCGGGGGCGGGGGCCAACTCGGAGGGGCGGGGAGGGAAAGCACCGGTTCCTGCGGCCGGCCTGGGGGGCTCCGGAGGCTGGACAGGGTGGCCTTCGGCGGGGGGTATTCGGGGCTCGGTGGACCTCAGCTGGCCCTCAGCTGCAGAATGGGGGCTGCAGCCTTGGGGCTGGGAGGGCTTCCCTGGGCCAGGCCCGGGTCCCCCAGAAGAAGCGAGCGAGCGGGGTGCTGAGGAAGGCAGCGGGGAAGGAGAGCACCTCCACCGAACCCTTTATCCCTCCCAGCGGCCTTCACCCTTTCACTGCCAGGCCGACAGCGAGCTCCTCTCAAAGGAGCAGCTGCTAGACAGCTGGCAAAACAATGGAGACCCCACTTCCCGGGCCCCCTCCCCGTGGGACAGAAGATGGAGGGTGGCCGAACGCAGGCTTGGGGGATTATTAAGGAATGCAAGCTGTCCCCTGTGACTGGCTGTTCACCTCACCTTTCCCTGCAGGGGGTGGGGTGTGTGTGGGAAGGTCGGACAGCCTGCCCCAGGCCTCTGGGAGAGACCGCTTCAACGCCCCGCCCTGCTAACCTGTCATGCCAGTTGTTTCACCAATGGAAAGGGAGGTGGTAGAGTCAGCTGCCCCCACCCCTCTAGGTGGCAGGGGAGCACACAGCTTGGTACCACCCTCGGTGGGGGGTGGGTTATGCTCTTGCATGAGATAAAGCCTGTAGGGACACACCACACACTGGGGCTTTGTTTTGGGGGTGGAGGTGAGGGTGTTGCCCTGTTTCAATGTACATGTATCTTGCTGATTAGTTGGAAAGACTGCTGCCAAAATGTGCCAGAGATGGGGGAAGGCAGGGAGGAAGACAAGCAGTTTGTTTTTCAATTTGTACTCATCTTACCTGGTCGCTTAGCCAACAGGGCATGTGTTTGGTGGTGGCCTTGTAGTTTCTGTTTGTTTGGGGAAGGCAGAGAGGCTGCTTCTTAAGGCACTCTAGCTAAGACCTTTGCGTCCTCAAATGGTTCCCCAAAATGATAGAATCAAGTTCCTATGCTTTTCACTTTGCCAGTGACTTGGGCTTGTTTGGGTCTTGTTCCTTGATGTCCCTGGCATGTCTGTGGCTGAGGAGGTCCTGTAAGTGCCCTGACGCCAAGGACACTGTAGAAAGCATGTATGTGTGCACTGCAGCTGTATTGGGAGGGTACGGTCACTCCAGTGACTAAGGGTAAGATCACCTTGCAGAAACAATCTAGAGGACACTGAATCAAGCTGCCTTGCCTTATCCTAATGAGACCTGGAGCTATTTTCTTGAGCAAGTTGGTGTCCTGTTGTCATAGCAATGAGCTTGGCCTAATGTTCCCCACCCTTTCTGGTCTGGGGCTACTTTCTATTTGGGGATGTTGAAAGTTGCTCTCCTGAGGTCTCTGGCTTCCTGACAAGCCTTGCTGGCTCTTTGTCAAAGGCCTGCCACCTCCTCAGCTTCCCCTCTGTCCTTTTGTGATGAGGCTTTCCAGGAAACATCCTCCTGCTTGCTGGACATGACTAGCCCGGTTATATATAGCCTTGGGTGGAGGTGTACTTGTCCATTTGGGATTGAAGACACTGGGAATGGGGCTCAGTTTCAGGAAGACAATGGCTTTGGGGTGAGCTGTTATATTGGGGGAATTAAGGGAATAAGAAGGGGTGAAGGGGTGAGAGTGGGAGGGGTCATAGGCTGATGGTCATTTCCTTTGGGAACTTTGAACTTTGGACAGTTGATGACCAACTGGCAGTTCTGCATATCTAGTTTGTTTAAGCTCCCCTGGCCTGGCCTGCGTACCAGGATATGTATCTAAGGGCTTCCTCCCCTGCCCCAGGCTCTCCTGAGAAGCCCTCCTGGGGATTATACCCCTGCTTGCTCAGAGCCCTCTCCAACCTGTTACCTTAAGCCTGCTTTACTGGCCCTGCTTGAGGCTGCTCATGGAGGGAGGGGCTAGCATGTGTTTTTCAAAGTGGGGCCTGAAGACTCTGGGGTTCCCAGAAGCAGGTACCTGAAGTTGGACTAGGTGAGGTAGAATTGGGGCTTATGTGAAAGGGAGATCCTACCCTAACGGGGTGGGGCAGGGAATCCTTGGGGCATTGGAAGCTTGGAAGCTTGATGTGTCACACATCTCCAGGGCAATAGGGCTGTTCCTGCTCCTTCAAAGCAGAGGTCTCACCCAGAGTGGATGCCATGGACAGGAACCAGAACATCCATGTGAGAAGGGTCTTGTTGGTGGCCTAGGGCCCCAGATCTTGTCCCAGACCTGTTCTGGGTGTGATAGGTAAAGCTGAGGGGCTCGGGCTTGGTTTAATTTAAAGATTTGAAGGGACTCAGTGTGTACTATGATTGACAGGTTGGTTCCCTCAAGACTCAGGATAGGGGCCTGATGGAGAGTTTTTAAAGTTCTGATTTGGGTTAGGGCCTGGGGTACTTTAAGCTCTGTACCCTATGTCCCACCCCAGCACCATTTCCTTTTCTTTTTACTCCCAGTTTTTTCATTTTTGGAGGTAGCCTAAACTAGAGGATGTGTCAGTGGGAAGTAGGAGTAGATTGGTAGGGGTGGGGCAAAGACCTGGCCAGTGTCCACTTCCTCCATCCCCCTCACTTCCCTGTCCTTTGTGGAGGGAGGAATTGTGTGGCTTGTAAATTACTCAATTCCCTTGACATTTGGCTTAAAGTCAGACAGCCATTTAAATTGTTAGAATATTGATTTTACAGGGTCTAAGGCCCATTCTCTTCACAGGTACTTCACCATCACTTACAAGGGATTATCTTTCTTATTATCTGGCATTCAGAGCTGTTGGATGATGGGTTCAAGGTCAAACAGCACCTTGGAGGCAGAGGATGATTAGAATGCAGTTTGTAGTGGAGCAGAATACCTCTCCCTCAAAGGGTTGGGACCAGCTCACTCTTTGGGGCCTTGGAGATTTACAGTTGACATAACAGAGACTCCAGAAGAAAGAAGACTTGCTCAAGGTCACACGGAAGGAAGGGGGCAAATGGTCTGAGCAGCTGTGGCACAGCTAGGTTGCGAGCAGGTCCCACTTGGGGCTGAAGCTGTACCTGGAAGAGCCGGCGGGTCCCGCAGGGCTGCGGGCATTCTCCTGCTCTTGTCCTCCCGGGGCCGCAGCCTGCTGAGTTCCAGGAGAGACGCAGTCTGTAGCGGGAGGCGCTGTGGCTGCCTTCCGCTGGGCCTCCGGGAAAGGCAGAGGGCTCCTGGCGCTGCGGCGGGCCGGCCGGTTGGTGTCATGTGAGAAGTGTGCAGCCAGAGAAAGCGAGCACACCTGGAACCAGATAAGCTCCCTGTGACCTGGCCGTGAGTCACGCGGTGCTGCGGAGCTCACTGGAACCCGCTGGCAGGAGCAGGCTCTGGGGTGACCTGCCACGCCCCCCTGGGCCACCCGGACCAGGTGCTGCGTGACCCCAGAGGCCGCCTTGCTATCCTTGATGAGGGCCCGGAGGGGCCCCAGGCTCTAGGGAAAGGCTGCTCTGAGAGGTCAGAGGCCAAGGGAGAGAGGCCAGCTCTCTTGGGAAAGTATTTCCTTTGTATTTATTTATGAGTGTGGTCTGGGGGTGGGGGTACAGACTGACCTAAGTATCCGCCAGCCCGCAGCCAACTCTGGGAGCCCTTGTCCTGGGATGCTAATATTATAGTTTCCATTTCCTGGGGTTTTTTTCTCTGCCAGCTGCAGGTTGACCCATTTAAATCTGCCCCTACTTAAAGCCAGTGGACCACAGTGAGTTTCCTAACCAGGTCCCCCAAATGACTGGAACTTTTTCAAGACAGGAAGACAAGACAAACTTTATACTGACCATTACAACAAACCTTTATAAACCTTGTTTATAATTTTAATGCTCATGGGTTGCTTACTACTTTGTCAAAACCTTTCTTTCTTCCTGCTGTCCTCACCCCCTGCCCTTTGCCTTTTTTTATCTTTTGTTTTCTCTTTCTTTTTTTCTTTCTGTCAATATTTAAAATTAAGATAGTAACATGTACTGGGAAAATGTTGAATCATTAGGAAGTGCTTCCTGTAGCCCCCTACTCCCCAGAAATAACCGAATAGTTTGTGTTTTTGGTACTGGATTGAACCGGGGGGGCCTTCACATTGAGTTACACTTATTTTGAAACAGGGTCTTGCAAAATTGCCCAGGGTGAGCTCAAACTTGCTATCTTACTGCCTCAGCCTCCCAGGGTGCTCAGATTACAGGCCTGTGTCCACTTGCTTCCTTAGATAAAATTTTGTAATGGCTCTTTTCATACTATTTTAAAAGTTTGTCTCATAAGTATAGAATGCATTATATATTTATAGTTAAATATGTTACATTAAAGTATTTAATATACATATTAAGTTTTTTCTCTAGGAAATAAAGAGCATATAGAAGATTAGATGAAAAATTGTGATAGTCCCACTGCTCAGATACCCCACACCTACCAGCTGAATAGTTTCATTATAAAAAGTTAAAAGCATCTAGATAAATCAGAAATCTGGTTTGACTTTCTAAAATCTCAATCTTCCTCAGAGCAAAGATTTTTCTGTGGATATGCAAATATTGTATGTAAGGTACATGCATATATTCAGACACACAGTTTTTAAAATTTTAGCAGCTTTATATATTATCCTGCAAATTACTTTTTTCAATTATAATGTACCATGGTATGAATTTTCCAGGTCAGTATGTATTAATCTTCCTTATCTGTTTTAATAACTACTTAGTTTTCCTGTAAGTTAGCTGTTTCCCTACTAATTTACACTTACATTTATAAGTTTGCTCTTATAAACAATGCTGCAAAGATTAGCTATATTTACTGGGTGTCCTGGTTAGGAGACTCACTGTGGTCCACTGGCTTTATGATAGATGTCCTATAAATGGAATTGCCTTGTCAAAGAACATGTACAAAATATTTTCATAGACATTACCCACTTGCCCCTCTAAAAAAGTACTCCACTGCTTGAGTTGGCAGCACATACACTAAATCTAGAATGGTATAAGGAAGATTAACATGGCCCCTATGGAGGGATGAAGCGCAAATTTATGAAACATTCCTGGCTTTCCTGCTGCTAAAAAATAAGAAAACAAACAAACAAAAATACATGCTAGTTTTTATTCCCACCAACATATTTGAATCCCTACTCCCTAGTTGATTGATGATATCCATCTTAAAGGTTTTTACTAAACGACTAAGTGCAAGACATTGTATGCTTGTTTCACATGTCTGTGAATATTACTGAAGCTGAATACCTGTTCATGTTTTGTTAGCCATTTGTATGATCAAATCTATACATTGGCTGGCTGTACCCTTGGCAATAGCTGTAAAGGGCTTTGGAGTAGTATGAAGCCAGTATGATCTAGCTTGGCTATGTGCTTACTGAATTGGCTTCACTGCTTTGGGCTTTACTTTCCATATACAAAGATGTGGACTTATTTTCATCATGCTTGTGTCGATGGTTTTTTGTGTACTTTCTTTTCTACCATTCCTAATTTCCCATTTAGGTGGCGGCAAATATGCCTGGCTACCATCAGCTACTCTTCTTGAGAAACTACCATAGGCTAGGAATTATAACAAAGGCATGTACATAGATATTTTTTCATTTAATCCTCATTCCTTATGTGGTAAGTACTGTTATTATCTCCATTTTATAGAGGGGAAAATGGAGACATGCTGTGTCTTTAAGTGAAGTGCCTATGACAGCATAGCATTGGTATTAATTCAGATTTGTTTCCAGGTTTGTGACCTGACATTCAAAGTCTGAGCTCTTTCACTATGCTTATTTCCCTTTACATCCCTTGCATATAGTAGGTGCTTGGTAGATACATATTTTTTCTTAACATTTTATCACAAAAGATCTGCAAACATTCAGAGACATTAAAGAATTTTATAGCCAATATTTCTACCTAAAAACTTTAACAATTATTTTCCTTTCTTGGCCTTATCACATTTTAATGCCTTGATCCATCCATCAAGCTGTCTTAAATTTTTGACAACTTTAATTCAAAATAAATTGCAACCATCATTGCAACTTTGCCCCACATTCTTTGGCATATATATATATCACTAGAGTTCACTGTTTACAGTTCTTTTTTTCTTTTGAGTAAATACTTATACTAAAAAATGCACAAGTTTTATGTGCACTCTTTGATGACAGTTGGCAAATGAATGTCCTTGTCAACTCAAATCCACATCAACATCATCCCAGAAAGTTCCCTCATGTCCTTTCTCATGCATTCTCAAGGGTAACCACTGCCCTGATATGTTTTGTCATAGGTTAATTTTGCCTGTACTTGATCTTCTTAGAAATAGAATCATACTTCATAGAAATAGAATCATGCTAGAATCATCAATAGGATATATACTTTTTGTCATTATATTTTTCATTTTTGTCATTATATTTCCCTCTCATTTCAAATAATGTTTTTGGGATTCATTCTTGTTGTTGTGTAGATCAAATTGTTTCATTTTATTGTCAAGTGGTATTTTGTGGCCTAACTCTATAAATTATTTATTCTCATGGTTGGATAGACAGATACCTGTGTGAGTAGAATAGTCTTGCCTTCAAGATGCTCCTTGTCTCAAAGAGGTAAAGCTGCTGAGCTGACAGATTGTGCTTTGGATTTGAGGAAGACGGGATATTCAGAATAATTTAAGAACATATCATAATTTACTTACATAGTTTTTTTTGCTTACAGTTAGGCAAGGCTTCCTGGAATAGGAGGAGGAGAGAAAGGCAGAGAAAGAGGTCAGAAAGTCTAAAGGCTGCCTTCACTGGAGTGAAGAGTAAGAGAGGAAAGGGAGGTGGATGGAACTGCAGCCCAGAATGGAGATTGGGAGACAGTGGTTTCAGAGCTGGTGCAGCCTTTGGACCCGAGGAGAGGAGATGTTGGCAGGTTTAAGGTCTAAGCGAAGGTGATGGAGCTCAGTTCTATAGTTAATTGAGGGTTGAGGAGCCTTGAAGCAGCAGCAGCTACAGGTGCTTTGCAGATCTGGACCCACAGGAAAAGGGACTGTAGGCATTATATAGCCAGACCTGGTGGGATAGGCTTGGTACTGGGGAAAGGGTATCTTGTAAACTGTGCAGTTAGCAGTGGCAAGACAGGGGTGGTGAGGGAAGAGCAATATGGCTCAGTCTCTGAAGACCCCAGGGTTGTGTTGAGAGGGATACTTTTGGTAGAATGTGAATAAATAACCTGTGTCCTTGAGAACTTGGATAGTTGGAATTTTGGAGATAGAAGCATAGATCATCCAGTTCAACCTTCAGCAAAATGACAGGGAAGGTTCTCCAGTTATTTGTTGGCAGATCCAGGGCTAGATAGCCAATCACCTAATTTCCAGTGAGTACCATTCCCTGCGCTGCTGCTGTGATTGCTGTGCCTGCCTCCTACAGCAACAGTGAGGGGCAAGCTTTTGTTGAGACAAGAATTTATGTGAAATTTCTTCTAAGAGACTTTTCTAGCTCAAAGATCCTAGAATTCTGGGAGATGTTTTCCACTGATAGTGCTCAGCTGTCTAACCTCCAGCAAACAGCCATGATTGGGTAAGGCAGGATAGCACTGTAAGCAGTTGGGCTTTCAATGGTTGGGCTAAGGCTGCCATACTTTTGTTGGTTCCCACTAAATCTCCAAGCCACCCCATCTCCCACCCTCATTTTCCCTGATAGTTACCCCTGGAGCCATCTTCTAAGCAGTACTTTAATATACTATATAGGTAGTAACCAGCCAAAGTTCCCATGTCCTGGTACATGATCTGTTTGTACCATGTTTCCTGACCATGCAGGAGGGCTCAGAAGAGAGGATACTGGCTGTCAGGCACTCTCCCATTCCAACTCAGTTCAGATCCAGCTGGCCAAGTCTACCCCTGGCTATCCAAGCCTTTTGGACTTTAGACTTGCTGTCTTCAATTCCCAAGCACTATTCGTAGAGCATTTACAACCAACAGCTTCAGAGGGAACTTTGTTTTACCAAGTACAATCTGGAGTCAAAGAGGGAAAGAAATCTTTCCATATCTATAGGAAGCTGACCTAGCCAGAGTTCCCACTTATTTGGATATGCTTAAAAACCAAAAAATTCTCTAGGATTGCTCTGTTCAATCTGATAGCTACTAGTTCTGTGAGGCTGTTGAATACTTGAAATGTAGTTAGTCTGAATTGCAAGGTGCTCTAAGTTTAAAATATATACTGAATTTGAAACACTTGCTATAGAAAATTGAATGTAGAATATTTTATGTAAAATTTTTTATGTAGATTACATGTTAAGGTGACAACATTTTGGATACATTGCATTAAATAGAATATATTACCATCAACCGGGCATGGTAGCATATGCCTGTATCCCAGCACTCAGAAGGCTGAGGCAGGAGGATGGTTGCAAGTTGGAGACCAGCCTGAGCTGCAAAGTGAGCTCAACACTAGCCTGACCTGCATATCAAGACCCTGTTTCAAAAAGAAAAAAAAAAAAAAAAAAAAAAAAAAAAAAAAAAAAAAAAAAAAAAAAAAAAAAAAAAAAAAAAAAAAAAATATATATATATATATATATATATATATTGCCAGGGATATAGCTGAGCAGAATACACTCCTGCTTGGCAAGCGCAAGGTCCCAAGTTCATTTCTTGGTACAAACAAACAATAAACAAATACAATATATTACTAAAGTTTGTTTTGTTATTTTTTAAAATTATTTTTGCTTTAAGATGCCCAGGCTGGCCTCAAACTTGCAGTCTTCCTGCCTCATTTCTTCTTGCTGGCATTATAGGTGTATGCTGTTGTACCTGCTTTATTTTTTATTTATTTATTTTTTGGTACTGAAGATTGAACTCATGACCTCGCACCTGCCAGGCAGATACTTGTGCTGTTGAGCTAAACCCCCAACTCTCCCATTCCAACTCAGTTCAGATCCAGCTGGCCAAGTACCTGGCTTTACTCATATCTTTTTATTATCCTTTTTGATGTGGCTACTAGATAATATATTTCTTGTGGACAGTGCTGCTTTAGAAAAAAGATGTGTTGGTCAGCCAGGAACCACAAGGATAAGAGTTCTGAGCTGGAGGGGAGCAATTAGCCAGTACACAGGGGCCCTTGGAAATGCTCAGCCTTCCTGGGCATTGTACCTCTGTTGCAGAGTCCCTCTAAGTGGAATGGGGATCCTGGAGGGCTGTTTGGGTATAGGGGTAGGATGCACAGAAAGGAAATGCCTTTTTAGGGCTTGACAAGAGGCCAATGCTGGAAGGTATAATCTTAGAGGTTCTGTGTCTGGAATTCAGACAAGGAAGTTTTCATGGACAGAGAAAACATTACAGTTAATGTTTTCCTTTTGGTTTTGTTTTCCTTCTTCTTCTTCTTTTTTTTTTTTTTCTTTTTTTTGTACCAGGGATCAAACTCATGACCTCACACTTACCAGGCAAGTGCTTGTGCTACTGAGCTAAATCCCTGGCCTTTGTTACTGTTTTCAAGACAGGGCTTCACTATGTAGTTCAGGCTGGACTTGAACTCACTATGTAGCCTGGGTTGGCCTTAGACCTGCAGGCAGTCCTGCTGCCTCAGCTTCCCAATCGCTAGGATTACAGGTGTACACCACCATACCTAGTTACAGTTAATATCTCTTTTTTTTTTTTCTTTTGAGACAGGGTCTTACTATGTAGTTCAGGGGTGCCCAGGCTGGCCTTGAACTTGTGGTGATCCTCCTGCCTCAGCCTCCTGAGTGCCGAGGTTACAAGCATGTGCCACCATGCCCAGCCTATAATTTCTAATTAGATGATATGATCTACTTCTTCTTCTTCTATGCTGATTAGAAAAAGAAAGGCACTCTGAACTGTACTTCCATTCCTGACCTTAATGGAGTGTGTGTGAGTTAGGGTAGGTAGGTACCCAAGGTATACACATTCCAGAGCTGGTGTTTTCACACAGATTGCCACAACTTTCTTCCTGAGTCTATATTTAGGTGTTGATCTGGGGAAAAGGATGTGATTTTTTCAGGATCCTGTTTATCCAGAAGACCCCACCCTACCCCCACCTCACAGCTATCTAGCCTGTGTTCACTCTGGACCTTCCCCTTCCTTCCCTTCCTGCTTCACTTTTGGCACCCAGGCTCTAGAAAGGACAGAGTATTTGCTATTGAAACTCAGCACATCCACTTATTTGCTGGGCAACATCGAACATAGCTTTGACTTTCTGAGCTCTATTTTTCTTGTTTGTAAAGATGATGATACCTACCTAGCAGGAATGCCATGAAAAGCGAATGGGATATAGTGTATATGAGGTGCCTGACACCAGACCTAGCAAGGGAAAGCCACTACATAAATGTTGGATCCTCCAAGGTCTTTAGTGAAGCAGTGGGTGAGGCTGCTGCTCTGGGGATGACAGGTGCAAGAAGGAACCTAGTGGCATAAGATGCACTGCTCAGTGGACTTGGCTGTGGGGAGGTGATGGTGCACAGAGTCCCTTCCCTTTGCCTCTCGTGATTGAATCTCAAGTCGTCCTTTCCAGGTACACCTAAGCCTTGGTCTAAAGGATTAAACTAACTCAGATAAATATGTGTAAAGCATAGGGCCTGGTACATAACTAGCACTCAGGGTGGGGTGGCTGGTTTATTAGTTGGTTATGTTTGGAATATAGACACAGGAAGAGGGTCTGCTGGAATAATCTTTCTCTTTATGGTTCTGTTTGCAGCAGCAAGGTGGGATCCAAAGGCCCTGTGCTCAGCACCCATAGTCGTCTGGGGGTGCCACCCCTAAAAACAGCATCCCCACCATGTTTAACCTAATGAAGAAAGATAAGGATGGCGGGCGGAAGGAGAAGAAGGAGAAAAAGGAGAAGAAGGAGCGGATGTCAGCGGCAGAGCTGAGGAGCCTGGAGGAGATGAGCCTACGCCGTGGCTTCTTCAACCTAAATCGCTCCTCCAAGCGTGAGTCTAAGACACGACTGGAAATCTCCAACCCCATCCCCATCAAAGTGGCCAGTGGCTCTGACTTGCACTTGACTGACATTGACTCCGACAGCAATCGGGGCAGCATCATCCTGGACTCAGGCCACCTAAGCACAGCTAGCTCGAGCGATGACCTCAAGGGAGAGGAAGGTAGCTTCCGGGGCTCTGTGTTGCAGCGGGCAGCCAAGTTTGGCTCGTTGGCCAAGCAGAACTCACAGATGATTGTCAAGCGCTTTTCCTTCTCCCAACGTAGTCGGGATGAGAGTGCCTCAGAAACCTCCACCCCCTCAGAGCACTCTGCTGCCCCATCACCACAGGTGGAGGTGAGGACTCTAGAGGGACAGCTGACGCAGCACCCTGGTTCAGGCATCCCTCGGCCAGGGCCCCGATCTCGAGTCCCTGAGCTGGTGATTAAAAGGTTCCCAGCTGACCTACGTCTTCCCCCAGTAGTCCCACCACCACCTCCTCCCCCGCGGGAGCTGGAGCTGCAACGAAGGCCCACTGGAGATTTTGGTTTCTCCCTTCGGCGCACAACCATGCTGGATCGGGGACCTGAGGGCCAGGCCTATCGGCAGGTGGTTCACTTTGCTGAGCCTGGTGCAGGCACCAAGGACCTGGCCCTGGGGCTGGTGCCAGGAGATCGACTGGTGGAGATTAATAGGCACAATGTGGAGAGCAAATCCAGGGATGAGATTGTGGAGATGATCCGGCAGTCCGGAGACAGTGTATGGCTCAAGGTGCAGCCTATCCCAGAGCTCAGCGAGCTGAGCCGGAGCTGGCTGCGGAGTGGCGAGGGACACCGCAGGGAACCAGCTGATGTAAGTGTTTTCCTGGGTACCAGGGGTGCATAGGGATCAGGGACATGGGCGTCTCCTGCTGTTGTACTTAAGAGTGGTGACTGGGGGGGTCCCCAAAAGCTGTGGCTAGAACCTAGTGAGCATGAAGTGGGGAAGCCATGCCACTTCCTGGGTCTGTAATAAGGAACAACCTTAGGAGAGGGTGCCCCATATCATATGTTCATTAAACGAGTTGCACCTTTGAACCTGAAGCTTGTCGAGGAACTGAGAAGTCACGAAAGTTCACTGGGGTTGAGTTCTCAGAAGTTCAGCCAGCCTGCCTCATTTGATGTCTTCCTCCAGTATTCTATGGGTTGACTTAGTTGAATTCAGCATAATGCCTTTTTCAAGGGTATTGGGGAAGACCAGGTTCAGCCTGAACTTTAGCTGTATCCCTGGAGCCCTCAGGAGAGGTTTGTTGTTGCTGGGTAATTGCTGAGAAAGTGTTCAGCCTCATGATACAAAGATGGGTTAGGGATTTGGACCTCATATTATCTGAGCCTGAAATTGGGCATGTAGGCTAATGTGTCATTTTGAGACATGACAGGCAATATGGATACTAAAATATAGGATATCCATGTTACTATTAAATCTCAGAGGTGAAAAAAAAAAAGACTAATGATTTCAAATCAGACCTGTTATAGAACATCTTGGGTGTAGAGCCACTGTAGTTGTGGTTTTGCGGGGGAGGTCAGGTAAAGTTTCAGAGATAGCAGCGGCTATCATAGAAGATCCTGTGAATCATGGCTAAAGCTCCTGTTTTATCCCAGTGAAATGCGGACATTGAAAGGTTTAAAGGAGAAAAGTGACTGGGTCTGATTTATAAAAGTCATTTGGCTCCAAGAAGAAAAATACGGTTCCAGGAAAACAGCAGAGATGAAACCTACATAGTATGTGCTGACTATCCCTGACATCCCAACTGTGATCCAGCTCACGCAAAACGTCAGTAGGAGAGATTAAATCAGGGATAGAGGCAAGTCTATATGGTGAATCAAGACCTCTAACCCCAGGGGTCTTTTGAGAGGAGGTAACATAGTTTGGTATGTCCTGCCTCGTGACAGCGTAAGAAAGATGTGTTGACCTCTGGCCACTCTTCCTTCCAGCTGTGGGTTTCAGGACTGTCCAGTCTGGGCTCTGCACCAGTGCACAGCCTGGCTAGGACCTTTCAGCAGTAAATGATGAGCCAGATGTATCAAAGTCAGAAAGAGGAGGAAGTGCTAAGGAAGCAGGCAGAGTCTGGCTTTCAGCTGTTTCCTAGGGAGGGGAAGTGGATACTCAGGATGACTGCTCAACCTTTAAGAATATTGGGCCTGGAGAGGTCAAACTCTGGCAGGATGTTCTGGATTTGGGTTCCAGGCCTTCCTTTACCTTGTGGCTGGATGGCTTTTGCAGCTTTATGACCAGGAGGGATAGTGAGCATAAGGGAGCCTGTATAGAATCAAAGAAGGTCCTGGACTCATTCGTGCCAGATACACACATTAAGCACCTACTGTCTGTGAGCCACAAGTTGGGCTGAACTCAGGGAATCACAACTTAGAAGGGGAAGAAAAAGGGTGGGACGGGACCTTATCTCAGAATCAAAAGTCATAATATGCGGCCGGGTCTGTCTAGTTTCTCCCAGGCTAACATTGCTTTTAATAGAAGGAATGCTTCCTCAAAGTATGAATTCCCCAGGATATTGTTTTCAGTTGCCTACTGAACTATCAAGGCTCTGTGTATTTGAGGCCCTAGCATCTGAGTTGCCATTTAGTTTCTTCTTTATAGCATAGGGATCCTCCTGGCATCTCACATTTCCTAGCCACTTTCCCTTCCCGACTAGCTGTTGCTATCTCATCCCCTGGAAAGTGGATAGTTTAGCTTTGGAGGTGCTGATGGAGTCTATACTCTAGCTGGTATCCCTGAAATGCTGGCTTGCTCTAGTTCCAGTGGAGTAAGTATCAATGGTACCCAGAGGATTTCTCTCCCAGGCCTTAGCCTAGGGACCCACCAGGGAGCGTAGTAGAAAACCATGTCCTGTGTGACACATATGGCTGAGAGAAGCCCTGTACCTTTCCCCACGTGGGTAGTGGTGAGGACTTATGCCATAAGCAGAGAGGAGCATAGTGAGTCCAGCATTTTCAGATTCCTTGGTCAGATCCTGGGAGCTGGGGATGGACGTGGGGGTGTTTGCAACCTTTCCTGCAGCCCTCAGCTCTGTCTTCTCTTCCTCCTACTCAACTCCTGCTTCTTTCTTGGCCCATGCCAAGAATAGTCTTCTCACCTCTTCCAGCTCCTGGGTGGGGTACCCTGACAAGAGGGGCCCCACAGGGACAGTTCCCTGTGGCCACCCCGCCTGTCAGGCCATCCATCAAGATGTCCACACACTGCCTATCCCTAGGGAGTTCTGAGGGAGCTAACTAGCCATCTGTTCTCTCCTTCACACAGATGGGGCCCAGGGCTCTGTGGCTTTTTTCCATGGCCTATTCGGAAGTCCCTCGCAAGAGACACTCCTTGGGTTTCCCTCTCACATGGTATATGCAGGATGCTTGGCTCACACCTTTATTATGTGTCACTGTAGTTGCTAGATGAGGTTCCGTGGGGAGCAGAGGTCAGCCTCAGTGTTTGGATAAACTTGGGGCCTGACAGAAATCACTCAGCAATCCTGAGAGAAACAACTTGTTTTTTCCCCATTCACCCTTCCACTCACCTACCCATTAAATAAATATCTGTTGAGCACTTACTATGTACCAAGTCCTAGGGTCCAGCAGTGAAGTGCACATTGCCCCAGCCCCAAGGAATGCATAGTTTATGAAAGACTGTGACAGAGCCATTAGAACAGCTTAGTGACAGGGGCCGGTGCACGGAACTGGGGAGCACAGAAGGAGGCCTTCAGGTATTGTCTTGGGTCATCAAAAGCCAACATCTGCATAGAAGAGGAGTAATGGGAGGAAAGGGGAAGGGGAAACTATGATTATACTCATGTTAAGGTCCAGGAGTTAGAAAGAAATGGCACATTTCAGTAGCATTTTGACACATTGTGGGGAATAACGTGAGGGGAATGAATGCTGAGAGAAGCAGCAAGAGAAGGAAACAGAGGCCAGGCCACCTAGGCCCTGTGAGCTATGCTAAGGGTGATGAAGACATTTCTTTTCTTTTTTGGTACTGGGAATCAAACTCATCCCCTTGTGTTTGCCAGGCAGATGCTGTGCTGCTGAGCTATATTCTTGGTCCAATGAAGACATTTCACCGAGGCATAAAAAAATCTGGTGATTTCTGGAGAATCCTTGGGGGCACAGCTCAGGTTGCAGTGGAAAGGGTCACAGGGAAACTCTTGGGGGTAGTCTTAGTGTGGATGGAGCCCTGAACCTGGGTAGAAGCAGTGTGGTTGGACAGAATATCAGACATCAGTAACAGACAGGTACTCTGTCTTGGTGACTGACTGGTGTGAGAGCTGAGGGTGACTAGTGCTCAAGTGTAACTGCTAGCTGGAGGGGACAATGCTCCGTCTTTCTTAGATGCTAAATGTCCCCTGAGTCTGGTGAGGTTACCAGAGGTATTAGTAGGGATCAGGATCTTAAAATCAAGCCAGGTCAAAGAGCCCCTCCAGTTTGAGTCTGGGTGGGAAAGTCAAGGCCCACAGAAAAGGTCCAGAGACTGGGTTGGGTCTAGGATTCACAAGAGAAGAAGGCAGCCCTTTCTATTTGCATGGTCAGTGTGCCATCCTAGGGGACAAATAAATTGTCCAAGCATGTAGGATGCTTCTGATGGCTTCAGAAAAGCCTGCCTGCCTAAGCCCTTGGCCAAATGTGGTTGTCCCCTATGATAAAGAACCAGAGGAGCTGGCCTACATGGGTTCTCTCCACAGAAAGCACTGCTTTCTTGCTTTTGAGGACAAAGGATTTTTTTTTTCTTTTTTTTTGAGACAGTATCTCACTGTATAGTTCAGGCTAGCCTTAAACTTACTATGTATCCCAGGCTGGCCTCCAATCCATGGTGATCCTCCTGCCTCAGCCTCCCGAGTACTGGGCTTACAGGTGTGTGGCACTACAACTGGCCGTGGGATTTTAAAGGAAAGTCACACTCCCTCCAAGTCAAACCTAGTGTCTTGTTGGACCCTAGGGTCTGTAGTCAAAGGCTTTAGGGCTGTCAGGTTCCTTAAGAGCCTGTCATTTCTATCTAAACTATTTCTACTCTTGGGAGAATCTGGGAGGGGCAGGTAACAGTATAAAGACCATGGTTTGGGAGCCAGTAATACCTAGATTTGGGTTTTACCAAAATTACAAAATCTTTCTGAGCTTCTGTGTACTCATTCCCTCAGTAAACACTGAAATCAATTTAAGAACCAGCCACTGTGCTGGACAGTGGGAGAGTAAATAAGCAAAATAAAATATGGTCTTTCCTTAAGGGAGCCAGTAGCATAGCTACTGTCACAGAAATCTGTACAGGTGCATGGGGCAGGAAGGAAGGAGCGGCCGGTTCTGCCCTGTGGGAGAGGTGGCAATCAGGAAAAGACCCTTGATCACCATAAAATGGACATATTTTCTCCTCCCAGAGTCTGAACAGGTTAAGCTGGAAAAGGACATACACCCCACTAACTCCTGGTGAGTTATTTAAGAAGGATAGAATTGGAGGCTAAAGAAGACTTATTCTGTGTGCTATGCTTTGTAGGTTTTAATAAAGTGTTTATGGAGTGAGATCACTTATGATCAGGTCACTTTGTTTTTGTTTGGTACGGGGGATCGAACTCATGACCTCGCACTTGCCAGGCAGGCGCTTATGCCACTGAGCTAAATCTCTGGCCCTGATCAGGTACCCTGGACCATTAGTACCCTTTCCCCTGTCCAGTCTTTGAAGCCATCTGGGGAAGGTTAATTTTGCAGCTCCCTGGTGCTCTCTATCCTTATTCTTGGTGAGAGCTTTTATGTAATGGGGACTCCAGATGCTTTTGTCTAATCTTTCTCTTTAGCTGTATCCTTTGTGACAGCCAGCTGAAGAAAAAGGGGATACCGTGTGCTCTCTACCCTTTTCCAGCTTTTTGGAGCTGAGCAAGCTTGGTTATCAATGGCCCTGTAGGAGACTTGGCCAGTTGAAGTTGTCTGCACAAGAGAAGGCAGGGAGCCCCCTTGGCTGTTGTGGAGACCCTACAGCCTTATATCCAGGGTTTCTGGGTGCTATCAGAAGTGGGACCTGCAGATTCCAAGGAGGTCTGCCCAGTTGGCTTCTGAGCCCCAGCCTTTCCTAGGGCTTCTGGTGGCAGTAGAACAGCTTGGTGTTGCCTAGGTTTAGTGTTTTAGAATGCTTCTGTTCCTAATTTTACTCCAAATGATCTTTGGAAGCTTTTCTTCTTGTTTTGTTTTTGTTTTAAACAGAAAGTTTTTACTTCATTTTGTGCCAAAGCTGATTCAGGCACCTCTGATACTGGTCTTGCCATGTAAAGTCCCTGGCTGGGGAGCTCAGTATGAAATCTAAATTAAGTCCTTTTGGTAATGAGAGGCCAGTGAGCAGGTGTCAAGGGTGCAAGAAATGGTGGAGAGAAGGTCTTTGGGAATAGTTTAGCAGTTATCTATTTGGATTAGTGGCATGCCCAGGACTAGCAGGGGTACAGCAGCAGGCTCAGGCACTTCTGCCCTGCCAAGTTTCCCTTCTCTGTCTTTGGAGGCACTGAGATGCTACATGAACAACAGTCGGCCCCACAGTACCCTGGCCACCCAGCCTGTGGGTGGTTGGCACAGTGCCCAGGCCACATTGGACTGGGTGTGGGTACACATCCTGGTCACTGGTTGTTTTTTGCAGGTTTAGCTTGGAGCCCTGACACAGGGCAGGGTCTCCCTCCCCACCCCCGGGACAGGGTCTCACTATGTAATGCAGGCTGGCCTTGAACTTGCGACAATCCTCCTAGCTTGGCCTCCAGCATGCTGGAATTATAGCTGTGTGTCACCATGCCTAGGAATGGGCAAGGTCTTAGGATAATAGCCTACCTTTGCCCCCCTCCTGACCTGGCCAGAACTATTCCGGTCTCACTGATACCCCAGCCACCCTGCCCTCTGCCCTTTACTTCCTTCTAATCTCTCTTATTTACATTGAAACAGTTCTGGAAAATACCAGATAGGCAAACACCCTGACTGGGGGTGGCTGAGGAGTGGGGTGAAGGGGGGTGTGTGTGTGGTGGGTGGGAGCACAAATATTTTAAAAATGCTGCAAATCTCTACAGCGTTTCCCAGAAACCACAAGCACGCGCTCTGCCTGCCAGCAGGGTTCCCGCCACCCCACTGCATTGAGCTGTTAGACTCTCCTCCCTGAAGTCTAGGGTGGAAGGCAGCAATGGAGGGGGGGAGAGTGGGGATCTATGGCCCAGTTGAGGTGGGGGCTTCCCTGCTGCCTGGGCAAGTCGCCTAGCGCCTCCATTGTCCGTCCTGAGCAGCGGGTATAGCTGTGCCCCAGGCAGCCAGCAGCACTGTGGGCACCCACTTTGCCAGACAGGCACTATAAAAGAGTGGCATTTTCACAGGCCCCCACCCCTGCTGTGCTGTTTTGTGTGTGGGGGGGGAGCCAACTCTAGAGTCCCGTATGGTGTTTGGCAGCAGCTACTGTTCTGTTAAATACAGGGGACAGTGTCAGCAAAGCTTATTTTTTTCAGTTGTTGGCACTAGAAATAGTTTAGGAAACTATTCCTTTAGACCTGGGTCACCACACTGGCTCCCTTAATCTCCTGCCCTGTGTCCCTCAGAATTGGGGCATGGCGTTCTGCCCTTGTGCGGTAGAGCACGGGTAATTTGCAGACTCTGGCGATGGAAGAGTGTTTTGAGGTCCCCAGTACCGTGCAGAGCACAGGCACACTCCATGAGTGGTGTTTACTGGATCTGGTTAAGATTCTGCTAAACAAAAGTTCCTTGAGGAAAGGCATGGAAAGTAATGGAAGGTGAGACTTGTGGCGAGCATTCACTGGTATCTGGTGCTATATTAACTCAAGTAATTTTCCCAACAACCCTTTGAAGTAGATATTATAATGACCTTTGTTTCACAGACAAGAAAACTGGATTATTAAATTATTATTAAATTACCTGTTAAGGTTAAGCAAATTGTGTACGATTACACAGCTATCAAGTGCCTTATGTTTCTAGAAATGTCTTCATCGCCTTGTCTATCCCTCCAAAGCGAAGGGAAAGCCAAGACTGATTGGCCTGTGTTGCTGTGTGAGAGAATACCAAAAAATGCAGAAATTCCAGAAGGTTTTAGGCTTGCTAAACTATCAAGACCCTCTGCCTTAATTTATAGCGGTTCCTGCAGAAGGGTGTGACTGGCACTCTCAGTGTCTCCTGAGAGTCAGCCAGAGGAAGTGAGCCCATCAAGTGGCTGAAGGCAGAATTCAGTCTGGTGGGAGTTGGGAAAGGCAGAAAAGGGTCAGTGGGGGAAGCCTCAAGATAAGATGGGACAGCTGCTTTGCAGGTTCAGGTGTTGGTCCCTAGAGGTGGAGAGACACACTTTCCCCTTACACAGCTTCCCTACTACATTCTAGAATAGATCAAGGAGGCAGGGACATTGCCTGTCACTTTTTTGCCTCATGCTGTCATGCTGATACTGATCTCCACAGTACTGGGGGTGTCAGGATCCCCAGAGTGTCACCCATATGTGACCAAAAGCAACTTCCTCTGCCTTGTATGGAGCTGTGCACTGTACGCATTATGAAGAGGGTGAAAGATGATGGCAGAGTCTAGCACATGGTGGGTGTGCAACCCTAGTATTTTTGGCTTCACCATGGATAGTACGTTTCCCTGCCCACCTGCACACTGGCCCCAGTTTGAATGTCACTTCCTTTGGAAGCCTTTCCTGACCATATCAGATCTCTACTCTGGCAAAAACCATCCTTCTCCTTCGTAGCATCCATCAAAATTGTGACTGATTAGTTGGTAAGATTCTTTTTCCAGTACTGGAGCACTTTATGAGAGCAGTGGGTATCTGTTGAAGAAGAGATGGTTCTCTAACTAGGAATTGGTTTTCTTTTCGCTCATCTCCTCTTCCTTGGTTTTGGTTCCTGGAACTCTCCTCCTTAAAAGGCCCTGGCGGCTTGTCTGAAGCATGTTACCATGTGCTGCTTCCACCCACTAACTCTGTCTCTTGTGTGTCCAGGGACTTGGTGTCTCAGGACTGGAGAAGAGCTGGTCTTTGTAGGCCTCTAGGAGCAGGAGCCTATGGAGGAGGGTCCTGGGTACAGTCTGCCTCCTGCCTCAGCACAGAAGTCCCCGCTGAGTCACCTGGCCTACGTGAGAAGGAGATTCAGGATTACATGGGGCCACCCAGTGTCCTGTCCAGGGGAGCCTGGAGGAATGTGCCTCACTGGCTTTAGGTCTCTGAGGGGTTGGAATGTGGCCAGGCAGGGCTCAATGCTTCCTTTGCCCTCCTGCTGCTTTCCCTAGATTTCTGGAATGTCAGCAGGCTGGGAATTTTCACAGCAAAGATCTTTCTCAGTCAGAACAACAGATTCCAGCTGGAGCCTGGGGACAGCTCCCACATGGTTAGGGACCACTAGAGAGGGCAGGGATGGGTGCTAGAGTTTCTGGAATGGCTCTGTTCTTGGGGCCCAGGCTGTCCCAGTCCCCTTAGGGACACAGACATTTCTCTGCCTTGGGGCAGTTCAGGGGAAACCTGGACTCTTGGAGTTGTAGGGCCCAGGAGAGGCAGCAGGAGGGCTTGGAGCTGAAAAGACTCCACCTCTCTGAGGAAAGAAGAGGCTGCCCATTTCCCACAAGGCCTCACTTCCTCTGGCCTCTATGTGAGTCAGAACAGGAACCACCTCAAATTCCATCCTCAGGTGGGGCCTGCCTGGCAGACTCAGGTTCTTTGGTCTACCAAGGCCACTCAGCTGTGGCAGGAGGGAGTACTGCTGAATTTGTCACCTGTATCTGTCTTCTACTCTGTAGGTCCCACAATATCTCCAGGGCCTGGTTCCTCTCTTGGTGACCTTTCTGACTCCTGCGCTCTTTGCCCTCTGATCTCATTTCTGCTGGTTCTTCCCACTTGGTCCCATTTCTACAAGGAGCTGACTCACTTCCTCTCTGCCTCTCCAGCTTTTCTCATTGCCAGACCATGTGGCAAATAGGGTACACCCAGAGAGAGAGAGATCTTCCAGGGCACTTCTAGTGGGATAACAGGGCCCTCCTGACTCTAGGGCAGGAGAGGGCCTTGTGAGAGAGGAAGGCGAGATAGCTCTGGGCTGTAGAGAAGGCCAGGTAGAATGTCCTAAGCAGTCTGGGTAGATGTTAGGAAGCCTTGAGGATCACCTGTTCAGTGTCGTACTGCGGAAGAGAAAGGCTCAAGGTACCATTCCTGTGATCAAAGAGTTTTTTGTTTTGTTTTGTTTTGTTTACCACAACCAAAGCTATCTGCAAAAAGCTTGATCTTGGCCCTGGGTGGCATGGGCTAGGGGCCAAATAGTGACGGCACTGTCAGGCAGTATGACATGCAGTTTCATGCCCAGCTCCATGACATGGAGGAAAAAATATCTAGAGATGCTAGTGGGACTTTCCAGGGGCATGGCGAGGGGGAAGAGACTGATACTGAAAGAGTTTTGCCTTAGAAAAAATTACAGGACATCATAGGGGTAGTTCAACATGGTGGAAGGCCAAATCCAGGATGCTTACCCTGGCGGCCACTTCCTTCTTCCCTGATTACAGTTTCCTCCTTCCTTTCCCAGTGAGCGTGAAGAAAATTCCAATCAACTGGTGCTTCATCAATGCCTGCCTCAAGCACCACATCCGGGTACATATACCCCACACCCCCATGTCGGGCAGAGGAAAAAGCCAAACTCTTGCTGGTTATGGGGTCTTCTCCACGTCCTTTAAATAAAAAGGCCACTTTTACTTTTTCTTATATTCTGCTCCTTTATTGTGCCAGAAAACTCTAACAGATAGCATCTCCTCGTGTGAGTTTTTCCTGTCTGAGGCTCTGCTTCATCCCCTTCCCACCCCTTACCTGCCTCCCTGTGGACTGATTTGACTATGGAACTGATTGCAGGAGCTCTGGCTTCAGAGTGATAAAAAACTTCCTCCCTGGCTGGGTTGGCATGTTCTACCTCACTCTCCCCGGGGTAATCCAGGCTATGGTCACCTGTGTGCCTGATATGTCAGGCACCAAGGGACCAGCCTTTGCTGAGCCTGGCCTAGCCTTGCATTGTCCCCAGCAGGCGCCTGGGTTACCTAAAGGACAGAGGCACAGGGTGAGGTCAAGTGCCACTCACTTGGACATGCATCAAGATCAATAGAGTCAAGAGGAAAACTGAGCCCATAGCCTGAAAAGGCGGGGGGGACTGCTGTGGTCTGTCTTCCTGGAATCCAGTGACCAGCAAACATCCCTGTTTCCCTTAGCACTTGGCTTTCCCTGGCAGAGCCCCTGTCTCATGCACAACAGTCTGAGATTCTGGGGAGGAAGGAATGAGGCCTAGGTATGGAGAAGGGAAGTGGTGCCAGCCTAACCATCCCATCAAAAATGCCCTCACCCTTCCTTGTGGGAGGTGAATCACCTTTGCAGGCCCACAGATGCCTATCTACATTCCTCTTCCAGGGCTGCTTTATTGTTCCTTGCCTCCACCCACCATTACTTGGCCTTGACCTGGGGAAAAGAACTGCAGAACTGGGCTCTGTGGCAGGACAGCCAGGAAATGGCCTGGGTGCCATACACAACTGAGGAATGTGAACTGGGATTTCTTTTTCTCCCAGGGTACTCCAAAGCATTAGCCTCCAGTTTTCTATCTAACCAACCATTACCTTCTTTGTCTAGGGGGATGCTGGCTGTAAATCAGAGGACTTGGTTGCTGGGGAGGCAAAGCTGCATTTTCTGTTTTACTCAGGGCCCTGGATTCTCTACTCAGAACCTTGCTCTGTCTTCAGCCATTGGGGTTTTTTTTTTTTTTTCTTTTTGTACTGGGGATCAAACTCATCCCCATGCTTGCCAAGTAAGCGCTTGAGTCTCTGAGCTAAATCTACAGTCCTCTTTTTCTATGCTACTGAAAGAAGAACCCATATTATAAAGACCACCCACCTTCTTCGTCTTCTTTTTTTTTTTTTTCATTTTGAGACAGGGTCTCACTATGTAGTTCAGGCTGGCCTTGGGCTCACTTTTTAGCCCAGGCTGGTCTTGAACTTGTAGAGGTTCCCCTGCCTCAGCCTCCTGAGTTTTGGGATTACGAATGTACGCCACCATGCCCAGCTAGGACCCCATCTTTTTGCCCTACTTATTCTCTTCAAAAGCCTCAGTATGCAGCTCTTATTGCTGTCAGAATAGATGCTGTGCAAATAGTTGGATAGAAGGGCTGGTTTTGGTGGTAGAAACTGCTTTTTGCTCATTTGAGAGAAGAACAAGAAGGAAGGTAGCAGATGCAGAAGGACCCAGAAATCAGGAGTGACTTGTGGTTTTGTGTGTATTGTCAGTAAATGGTGATGTGTTGGGTATTATGTGGATTCCAGCCCTACTGCCCAGTCCAAATTCTGGCTCTGCTGAGTGATCTTGGGCAATCATTTAATTTCTCTGGCCCTCATTTTCCTCATTTGTAAAATAGTACTTTCCCTGTGAGGTTGTTCTGAGAATTAAATAAACCAATATATGTAAAATCGCTTAGACTAGTGCCTTAAAATAGTGCCCCTGAGTACAGTAGTCCCCTCTTATCCACCTTTGAAGACCTTTGGTAGATACTTGAAACTATGGATAGTACCAAATCCTATATGTATTATGGTTTTCCTATAATACATATCTGGGATAAAGTTTATAAATTAAGCACAGTAAGAGATTAACAGTAATGATAAGAACAGTTATTCACTGTGATAAAAGTTATTTAAAACTGATGAATTGTTTAGTTCTGGAATTCTCCACTTATATACTTTTGGAATACAGGTGACTGTAGATATCTAAAAGTGCAAGTGGAATCATGAACTGGGGAAGACTACTGTAATGGCTCCAAAGTCACCATTATTGTGGTCGTTAATTCATCTCTGATGCCTTGGGAAGCACTTGCTACCTGCTAGCTTGGACCATCTGCCCACAAGAATGCCACAGGCTGTTCCTGTTAATGACTCAGCTGTGAGTCCTTTTCTCTTGTCCTCAGGCTGGTGTTTTTGCCCAAAGTGCATTTCAGGTGGAGATGAGGAAATAGGTCCACACTTATTCAAGGCCACATGTCATTTTAGAGTGGGATGGCTTTGCCCTGAGTTTCCAATCTGGTCTTTTGTTTGACGCCAGGTTTTCAAATTGTGCTGCTCTTTCTGTGACTTCCTCCAGTCAGATTCTTGGCTGATGGCACTATCTTTGGAGTAACGGCTTTTTTCTACCTATTTTCCAGTTGACACACATTCACTCTATCTTTTTTGAGGGGGATAGGGTTTTTCCACAACTTACTGTATTTCTTTATGCTTGTCTTGGTCCTGACAGCCCACCTAGGTTAGGGCCAAGCAAAAACTGAGTTGGCACAGAACAGAAAGGCAGCCGTGACTTGGCAGTTCCTGGGTCTGCCCTCCCCTCCTTTCATCACACACAGAAGCGTGCCCCCACTGCCCTGCTCAGATTCCCTAAGTACTGGGGCCAAATCTCTCAGATTGAGTCCCTGTGATGTAATGCGATGGCTTTCAGATACATGTTGTACTGCCTTGCTCTTTCATTTACCCAGGCCTGTTGGAGTTCATCTGAGCCTCTGGTATGTTGCAGGTGTCCAGAGTTCATTACTCTCTTCTCCCTCCTTACTTGGTTCTTTCAGCTGGCTGCACAGGGAGGTGTCTAGTTATGGCCCTGACCACCCCATGGCAGAACTCCTGGCATGATGCCCTGGACGAGGTTTCATTGGCCTTATTTGCCCTTGATTGTTCAGGGTTCTGCTGGGATGTCTCTCTCTGGAGCACTAACATCAGATGAGTTCTGCAGCGGGTGCTAGGGAAACCCTCAGGCCACTACATTCCAGATGTCTTACCCATGCATGGCCCATAGACTTCAGAAACAAGGAATGATTGTGTGGCACTGAGGGGCTTTCTCCCAGGCCTGGACGCCCTGGGGTGGAGGCAGCCTTCCATTCAGTTCTGGTCTTTTCAGGCCCATGGCATCTGGCTTCTGCTCTCAGGCTGGGTATTAAATGTGACTTCAGTCTCCTCCCCTGCTTTTTTGAGGCCTAGGAAATAAGACAGGACACATGTGGACAGGAATCTAAAAAGATTCAGGAGCAGGGGTTGGAGCGGACAGCTGGTAGGTAGAGCTACCACCTAAACACAGCTTTGGCAAGAATGACTGGGACAAACTAGAAGGGGGAACCTCTAGATCAGACCTGTTCAACAGAGCAAGCTGCAGAGATAGAAATGTTTTGTATTTGGACCGGGGGTTGAGTTCAGTGGCATAAGCGCCTGCCTGGCAAGTGTGAGGTCCTAGTACAAAAAAAAAAAAGAAATGTTCTGTATTTAATGCTGTCCAGTTTGGTGACTGTGAGCCACAGGTAACAACTGAGTACATGAGATAGATGTAACTGAGGAAGTAAAGTTAAAATTTTATTTGATTTTAATTTAATGAGAAGTATCCCATTGTTTTAATTTCAGATTTAACAGCCCCCATAGCTGGTAGCTACCATATTGACAGTGAAGCTCCAGATTACTCCCAGCAAGAAACGGAGGAGGGGGTGTTTTCTTAAAACTTGTCTGTTCCTGCAGTCCCCTGGTGAGGCTAGGCCTAGTAACATTTCCCCTTCCTCTCAGGAAGGAAGGTTTGTTCTCTCTGGCAATTTCTCTGCTTTACCAGCTCTGGAATCCTGATGCCCCAGGGCCAACAGGTCGCTGGCATTGTGCCACACAACTGGGGCAGTGCTTCTCCACCTTGCCAAGCATGTCTTCTTCTCAGCTTGGTTACACACAGGTGCTCACATGCCCAGTGGATTTGGCTGGTCTATTCACATGGGGGCAGAGGGCTGGCAGGCAAAGGAGAGGTTTTCACTTCCTTCTGCTTCTATGGGGATTGGGTATGTGCTTTGCTTTCACTTCAGAGGGTCAATAGAAGCCTCCAGAGTTAAATGCACAGATCCTCAAATACTTAGGAATGTCCAGTGTTTGGGAGAAGCTGAAGTGCATCTAAAGGGGCCTCTCTGACTTTGAGATTAAGTGTCACAGGCCACCATTGCTTACACCCAGGAAGATTTCATTAATACAGTATTTATTTCAGTGTGGCTGACTCTTAAACTAGTTTTCTTTTTTTCTTTTGTGAAAATAGAGAAGAGCTGTCATTTATATGAAAAAGAGAACAATGGTTTATTATGCTTATTCTCACATGTCTGCCAGAGGGGGCGGGATGGGAATATAGTGTATGTGGTGCATTTAGTAGATGAGAAGTGACCCTAGTCTTTGTGAGATTTGGAGAGTGACCCAAGTGTTGGTGAGATTTGGGGGCAGGGGTGTGGAGGGTTTGGGGAAACCATCTTCAAGGCTGGCCTCTGGCTCTGAGGTTTGTGGGAGTTTGGCAAAGCAGAGGCAGTTTGGAAATTCCCACTGGCTATGAGGAAATTCCTAACATTTAGAGGCCACAGAGCAGCAGGCCTACTGGACCTGGCAGTCAGGTGGTCCCTGCAGGCAGCCAGGATCTGACTGCCTAGTCTTTGGGATTAGACTCCTGTTCTTGACAGAAAGGATAAGACCAGTATCCCTTCTTGGGCTCTGTGCCCACTAGATGGTGGATAGCACCAGGCTTGGAGCAAAACTGGGTGTGCCAAAGCAGGGGCTGGCAGAATATAAGGGCTAGGGGAGTCCCCACCTGCGGGGCCCTGATCTGTGGCTGGCCACCCGACGCCAACTAACTCTCTTGATTGTCCTGGACTCTGCCCCACAACACAGGCCACAAGGTGTCTGGAGTCTTCAGACCGTGCATTCATTCATTGTATTCCATCAATAAGCACTTACTGAATGCCTATAGTACGCAGGGCCTGTCTTAGGAACTAGGGATAAGTCGGTGGTGATGAAAGCAAAGTGGGCACGGAGCTTATCTCTGCTTAGTCTTACTGTTATCTCTCCTGGGTTGGGCGGAGAGGCCATCTTGCCGCTGTGGCTCCCTCAGACCTCCAGATCCCTGGACACCTCCTGGGGGTGGGGTCCCGAGCCCCGCCTGGCGGAGGTGAAGTGCTGGAGCCTCCGCAGCACCAGCGGGTCGGTAAGAAGGGGATTGCTGCCCTCTGCCGGGTTCCAGAAGCCCTGCAGGGCGGTGCTTCCACGGGCTTTGAGCGCATGCGCCAAATCTGCCTCCGCCCTTTGGCGCCGCCCCCGTACCAGCCGAGGGGTGGGACCAGGAAGCAGCGGCCCAAAGGGTAGGTCTGGCTCCAGGGCAAAGTCCGCTGCGACGACCTGGACCACAGAGGGTGGTAGATGTCTGAGCTTTGGGCTACCAGTTGTTGGTAGTCAGTAAAATTTTAAAATCAGAGGGCTGCCAATCCACACTCTAGGAATTAAGGGTAGTTCCTCCCAGGAAACGGAAGGCACTGTTACCCTGAGGACAGGTGAAGACGTGCTGTCCTGAGGCTGGGGACTTGGGAAGTGGCCCTCAGAGGCCAGGCTCTCCCCGGCCCTGAAGACTGAGTGCTTTAAACGGGACTCTCGCCCCAGTGTCCCGAAATAGCCCCATTAGTGACATTTTATACACTTCAAAATAGTAATACAGATATTGTGCATTGTGTGTCAAGTTATGGAGACGGTTTGTAAGGACCTTTTTATTTTATTTTTTTTAGAAACTTTGATTTATAGGGGAATTACGAGAACAAAGCAGTCAGGGGAATATTTTTGTGTGTGTGTATTTTTTTTTTTTTATTTAAAGAGAAAAAAACAGGAAAAAGGTAGAAATATTACAGAATTTCAAGAAAAGAAGATAAACAGTAAGAAATCACTAGTTGATTACATATTGTTTTTTTAGAAAGTTATTCAGGTTACAAAATTAAAGCACACAAAGTGGACACTCAAGCAATGAGAGTGCAAACAGATCTGTTCAACAATCCAACAAGAACCTAGAAATATGGTTATCAATCCCCAGGGGAACATTTTGTCATCATTGTTGTTAAGATATTAAATAGAAGCCTAGTCTCAATGTTTTCCAAACTTTCCCACTAAACCAGCCTCCATCTAACATCACTCTTTTGCATAATCGTTCCTCTTAAACTTCCAATTTGGGAAGTTTGATATCTTTGATTCCTTTCCCCAACCTTCCACCATTGCCCATCCTCCTCCAATGACCACCAGGTCTTTCTTTCTCTTGTGTCCCCTTGTCTTCACCATCCTGTGCCCAAATCTCCTTATCTTTCCTCTGCCCATTACATTGATTTTCTCATGGTCCTTTTTTTTTTTTTTGTGGTACCAGGGATTGAACTCATGAACTTGCGCTTGCCAGGCAGGTGCTTATGCCACTGAGCGAAATCCCCAGCCCCTCATGGTCCTTCTGCTTCTCACCTTCTGTCTTGCCCTGCAACTTTCCTGAAGCACAGGTTCAGTGATGCCCTTTCACATTCCAGAATCCTGCTGTGATCCCCTTGTTTGCAGACCCTGGATAAGTGGAAGGAGCAGGCTATAGAGTCCGAACTACCTGAGTCCGAATCCAGGCCCTGCTGATCACTATCTTTGTGGTCCCAGGCAATTATTTAACTTTGTAAACCTCAGCTTCCCAGTCTACCATTCCTCTTTCAACATTTAACCTCTTGGGTTTTTTGGTACTGAGAATTGAACTCATGATCTTGTGTTTGCCAGGCAGGTAATGTGCCACCAACCCATATCCCCAGTTTTCCTCTTGGGGTTTTGTGAGAAAAATGAGTAGCATTGTGCCTGACTTCTGGTTAGTGTGTTCAGTATATGCATGCTTTCTTTTTCCTTTATATTTTTTACCTTGTTTTTGTCTCAGGGACATCTCTTTCAACTGCACGTGACAGAAAGTCAGCTCAATTGGCTTAAAAAGAAAGCACACAGTTGCTCAAATATCTGAAAAATCTAGGGCTGGAACTAGCTTTTTCTTGGAAACTTACACTGTGAATGGGACCTAGGCCTGTTCTCTCAGCTCATCGATCCTCACAGAAATAGTGGCAAAACAGTCCAACCCCAGATTCAGGTCTTTTGGAAAAAGCAGTGTGACTCTTTTGATCATCCCGAAGTTTCATTATACATCCTTAATACTGATCAGGCCACATGCCCTTGGTGAACCAACCTCACAGCCTAGGGGTATGATTTTTTACTGACCAGCCCCATATTACATACTGGGGTGGGTTCCAGAGGAAAACTGCTCTCAGAAGATGGAAGAGTGCACAGTGGGCTGCAGGAATAAAAAAAAAAAAAAAAAACTGCAGTATGCAGCACACAGCCTCCTGCCTCACACCTCCTTCTCAGTTTTGTCTCATGTTCTCCTTTTTGTATCCTACATTTTGTCCAGATATATTGTCTACATCTTTTTTCCCCCATTCTACCTTGTCATTCTCTTTTCTTTTTGAGATACATCTTTGGTCCTGACTTCCCGAGGCCATTGTTGATGCCCCTGTTGGAGCACTGAGCACATTCTTAGAATATGTTTTTTTGTTTTGTTTTGTTTTGTTTTGTTTTTTGTATCTCCTCTGGTGGTTGGAAGGCAGGAGCTAATTAGCATTTATCTTGTTTCCTTGCTTCCCTTGGTCTGTGTCTCTGAGCAGGGCCCAATGCTAGCTGGAGTTACAATGAACAACCAACAGCCTCTGTCTCAAGAAGCTCATAAGGTAGTTGCAGGGAAATAGGAAGGAGGCATTGAACTTCCCCATAGTGTTCACTGTGAGACACTGCACGACACTACCAGCGGTGTAAGTGAGTGCTTCCCCTGCCCCCTCAGAGTCTCCTGTCTGATCTGCCCCAGCTCTGCCTAGCGGCTCTGCTTGGCAAGGACTTTTTGCTCAGCTATACCACCAGTGTGAGAGAGGAGTAGTTGAAGTTGTTACCCCATAGATGTCCACTTGCTTCCCATTCTTTTCCATCTAAATTATGTGTGTACCTTCCAGATCAACTGGGTAAATTAGTGGATTTTTGCTGGACATCTGCTCTGTGCTTCATGCTGGGGAATGGGATGGAATATAAAGGAAGTAGGAAGAGCAAGCTTAAGCAATTAGTTACCATTCAGAATATTAATTTATACTTTGTATTCATGGCATAGGCACAACAAATTTCAATAAACTGTATGATTGTATAAGAAATTATAAGCCGGGCATGGTGGCTCACACTTGTAATCCCAGCACTCGGAAGGCTGAGGCAGGAGAATCATTGTGAGTTTGAGACCAGCCTGGGCTTCAAAGCGAGCTCAAGGCCAGCCTGAACTGCATAGAGAGACCCTGTTTCAAAAAGACAAAAAAAAAAAAAAAAAAAGAAAGAAATTATAATCTAAAATTATAAAAATATTTTGTATGTTTTTATTATATGTTGTACATGACTACACATTACACTTTTTTTGGTCTTTTTTTCTTGAGACAAGGTTTCGCTATGCAGTTTGGGCTGGCCTTGAATTCAACTTTGTAGCCTACTCTTGCCTTGAACTTGCAGTGATCCTGATGCCTCAGCCTCCCGAGTGCTGGGATTATAGGCATGCGCCCCCATGCCTGGCTGCATTACACTTTCTTATAGCTATATATTATACAGGATAGTTCAGGTGACCCCATTGCCCACAGGGGATAGGTTCCAAGATCTATATAGATGCTCGAAAACATGACTAGTTCCAAATCCTAGATAGTGTTTTTTTCCCTGTATACAAGGAAATATGGTGAATGTTTAAATTTTTAAAAAATTTATTACAGGAAAAGACACATTGCCATTAATCCCACTCAAAATACTCCCCTTCACATCTTGCCACCTTCTGAAGCAGTCCTGCAAGTCCTTTCTGTGAGTGTCTTTAGTTATGCTGTCATGGCTCCCTTGATGTGCTGAATTAATTCAAAATGTTTATCTTTCATGGTCATTTTGGCTTTGCAGAAGAGCTAGAATTCACATGGTGCCAGATCCAGTGAATATGGTGGATAAGGACACTCTGTAATGTTTTTACAAGCCTGCTTTTCTGTTAGATGGTATTCAGTAGTACCACTCACTGTATTTTTGATTACACCTTGTAAAGATGCTCACAAAAGAGGACTTTCAGAACTGTTCCAATAAGTGGCAAGAATGATGGGATATGTTGGACTGTGTCCTTTACTGTAATGAAATTTTTAAATGTAAACATTCACCATGTATTTCGATCATAATTAGTATAAAGTTTAATTTATAAATTAAAAACAGTAAAAGATTAACAATAACTAGTTGTAAAATAGAATAATTATATCAAGATATGCTAATAAAAGTTATATAAATATGACCTCTCTCAAAATGTCTTAATGTACTTTCATCTTTTCATTTGAAGGAAGTACTTTGTGGTTTCTCTTTGGCATATCCGAATTGCTAGCATCACTACCCTTGTGCCTTGGGGCCATTTTAAGTAGAATAAAGGTTGCTTGACACAAACACTTCAATATTGCAAAACTCATTTGATAACCAAGATAGCTACTAAGCTAGTAAATGGGCAGGTAGCATATGCTGGACAAAGGGATAACTCACTTCCTAGGTGTGACACAGTAGTAAGGTACAAGATTTCATACCATGATACTCAGAACTATGTGCAATTTAAAATGTAATTGTTTGTTTCTGTAATTGTCTACTTAATATTTTCAGATTATGGTTGACTTCAGGTAACTGAAAGTAGAAAGTGAAGCTGTGGATAAACAATGGATACTATGTGTAACATGGATAACAATGTTTACTATGCTTTGTGAGCAACTTAAGGGATTTTCAGGAGCTTTTGACCATTCACTGTATGTGACTTACATGCTGACTGTAGAATCAAATCCTGTATAATGTGTGACTCCACTGTATATAATAGAGTAACACATCAAGACAGGCTGGGCAACTTAGTGAGACCCTGTCTCAAAGTAAAATTAAAAGGGCTGTGCAGATACAGCTCAGTGGTAGAATACTTGTCTTGCATGCAGGAGGCCACAGGTTTAATCTCAATTACTGAGAAAAGTAAAATAGAGTGTCACATTAAATATGATCAAGAACACGTGTGTGTGTGTGTGTGTGTGTGTGTGTGTGTGTGTGTGTGTGTGACAGAGAGATTGAGAGAGGTGTTTAGGTATAAACAGTGAATACCATGGGTTTTAATAATAATTTAATGATACTAATCATTTAATTGCTACCTACAATTTGCTACACCTACATGTACTGTTCTTTCTATCCTTATAACAACCCTAAGTGAGGTGTCATATTATTTTAAGACAAAAATGGTGGAGACTCTTGAAAGGTAGAAACAGCAAGAATTAGTGGCCAGGCTGGGATTCAGTCCCAAGTGTGTCCAGCTGCCCACTTCCTGCTGTTTGCACTGCATTTTGGAGTAAGGCTTGGGTAGGCTTCATAAAGAAGATGGACTCAAGATGGGCCTCCAGGGGTGAGGAGGTGTGGGGGAGTTTGGGGAGATGGTGGAGCAAAGGCTCTGGTTGGAAGAAGGCAGAGGAGTCTGGGGTGGCCTGGTGGCTGGGCATTGCCCACATGGCCCCCAGAGTCATTCTTAGGCTCAGTGAAGATGTGAACCACAACAAAGCAGCACTCAGCTTTGAGCAGCAGATGAACTGGCTGTGGGTGGATGTGAAGCTGAGTGGCTTTCTGGGGCCTTGGGTTTCTCCCTCTGACAAGAGCTTGCCTTTTCCCCTAGGGGAAGTGAAACTGGTTTGAGATGATCTCCCTTGGTAACTTAGACATCTGAAACAGAAGTGGCAGAAGTTAGTCATCTTAATAGAGAAGAGATGTGGAGGTTACTAGTACTCAGAACAAGACTGTGGAATAATGTGACACTTCAGTCACTCAGAAGTTGTCTCCTGAAGCACTGCTGGATGACAGTGGGCCTAGAAGGCTCTTAGCAGTTACAGTTGCAGATGCTAAGTCCTTGTATGAAAGCCTAGGCCTTTCACTCATTGCAGAACTTACAGGTTCACTGACACACACTTGTTCTTTTTTGGACACTCTTCTGTGAGGCCTGGTTGTCTGCTTTTCCAGCCCTTGGCACAAATAACATACTCAAAGAACGTGAGACTGCTTGAGACTGGCTACACGCTGTCAGGCTAGTGACAGATGATGGCCTGATGTCCTAGGGGACAAAAGAATGAAAAAGCTAGCCTGTAATCCCAGTACTTGGGAAGCTGAGGCAAGAGGATCATTTGCAAGTTTGAGACCAGCTTTGGCTACAAAGTGAGCTCAAGGCCAGCCTGAACTGCACAGTGAGACCCTGTCTCAGAAAGACCAAAAAAAAAAAAAAGAAAAGAAAAGAAAGAAGCTAATGTACAGTGACTAAAGGCTCCTGGCCTTCTTTATTACAGATGCATCATAGATTCTGGGTCAGCTGCAGTGCCTAGGAAGGGGCTGGTGCTTCTGAGAGTCTTTCAGCATTGATGGGGCAGAAGCCAGATTGTGGTAGCTAGGCTGGAAAGTCAGGAGTCATCTCAGGGGGGACAACATGACTTTCATTACAAGATGGTTGTGGCAATGGATTGTCACAGGGGAAGTTGAGTTTGAGATCTTTGAGATGAGTGCAGAGTGTTTTATTTAAGAAAGTAGAATCACTGGGCATGATGCATACCTGTAATCCCAGCATATGGGAGGCTGAGACAGGATGAATGCCTTGAGATTGAGGTCAGCCTGGGCTACATAGTGAGTTCAAAGCCAGCCTGAACTGTATAGCAAGACCCTGCCTCTCCCAAAAAAAGAAAAGAAGAGAGTATAAAACATTTATCTTTTATAGTCAATAATAATGGAAGGCTGGGCGTGGTGGCACACGCCTGTAATCTCAGTACTCAGGAGGCTGAAGCAGGAGGATCAATTGTGAGTTCAAGACCAGCCTGGGCTACAAAGTGAGCTAGAGCCAGCCTGAATTGCATGGTGAGACCCTGTCTTGAAAACAAACAAGAATAATAATAATGGAATTTAGAAAGCTGTTTAAAATAGACAGTATTTTGCCCCTTAGGCAAAATATTGTCTAAGGTGCCCCCTTCCATGATCTAGAATAGACAATATAAGTTAAAATTTACTGAATGCTAATATGCCAAATAACATTTTCAGAGCTTTATAACCACTAATTCTTTTATCCTTTAACTAGAGCCAATCCTATGTGAAAGATGTGATTCATTTCCCCATTTTACAGATGAAGAAACTGATTAGAGGTTAAGTTGTATAGTTTTATGAGGAAGAACCATGGTCGAACCAGGCAGTCTGGCTCTCAAGATCTCACCCTTAGTGTGGTACACTAAGAATAATTCTTTGCAAGCTTTGGGTCTTAGACTTAATGTGCATCAGAATCACCTCAAAGCTTTGTTTAAACACAGATGCTGAGCCCCCCATGGAGTTCTTGGCTCAGCAGATCTGGGGTGAGGCCCTGGGTTTGCATTTTTAAGGTCTTTAGGTGATGCCAATACTGCTGCTATGGTGGCTACACTTTGATAACCAAAGCTGTTTTACAACAATTCCATATTTGCTTCATATTGATTAAGAGTCAGGGGACTGGGTGTTTAGCTTAGCAGCCTAAGCACCTGCTTAGCAAGTGTGAGATTGTGAGTTCGATCCCTGGCACAGGAAAAAAAAAAAAAGAGTCAGTATAGACATAATTATCTTATGGAAATGTGAGTCACCTGCCTATGATCATGCAACTAAGTCATCCATTCATTCACTGAATTCATATAATGAGTGGTCATGTCAGTACTGGGCCTCATGTGGACCTTAGAGTCAAGCAGTTCTCAACTTTGACTGCAAATAAGAATCAGCTGGAGAGTTTTTAAAATGCCCAATGCCTAGGCCTCCCTCTCCTACCAATCAGAAATTGTGAGGGGGAAAAAGGTGGGATCCAGGCGTCAATATTTTTCAAGTCTTTCAGGTGCTTTCGGTAAGCAGTTGCATTTGATACCACTGTCCTAAGAAGGCCCAGGGAAGGCAGAAACTTATGACACTGCACATACCCGAGAGAGACCAAGTGACCTCCTTGGAAAGATGTAACACTCCCTGGAAAGCAGAGGCAAATGCACCATGTCCTAATAACCTGTGTGTGATAGTTTGAGTAGGTAACTCTACAGTGTCTGGTAGTAAGAGGAGAGAGCTGGGGTTTGGTCTCTTAGGCAGTGCTTTCCAGTGTCTTCCTGAAGAAAATAATACTCATTGCAAGGTTAGGAGTAGCTCTGCCTTAACACCCCACCTTTTTCTTTCTTAGTTTTTTTCCCTGAAGAGGAAAAGAGAGGCAATAACTATCCCTCCCCCCACTTTTTTTTTTTTCTGCAGAACTGGCAACTTCTGAGACTTGTAGATCCTGTCTGTTCCATCCTGCTCCCAAGTCTCCTTCTAGCCCCACACCCCTCAGGGACCCCAGTCCTGATCTGGGTCTCCAGGGATGCCAACAGGAGCCAGGCCTGATATCTTTTAAGGAGCACTGGTTTTTCACTCCAGACTGTCACTTATTGTCAGACACCCACAGTTTCCTCCCTCTGCAAGGCAAGTCCCACGTACCCCGCCCCACCCACTCCACCTTCTTCTGTGCCTGTGCAGCCTCTGGCTGCTGTGTGTGGGAGAAGGGTGTAGACAGAGAAAAATCGATTCTCTGCATGTCCTCGCATATTTATTACAGTAGGGTGGTGACAGTGGGCTTCAGACCGATCTTGTAGTCTCTCCTGCTGTTGGACCTCACAGGACTGCTGTGTGTTGTATTGGTTATGACGTTAGTCTTGACCTCTGCTGCAGTGTGATTAGAAGGCAGTGGAAGGCCTGTGACTTGTGTGTTCTTAAGAACACTGTGCTGTGATTGAATGTTCATGCGTGCTTGCTGGTGTGTGCATGTGTTTGGTTTGATCTTGGCCTGTGGGGCCGGGGGATACGGGTCTCACATTCCTCTGCTATTTTTAGGGGCCATATCAGCTCAGCTGTCCAGGAGCATGGGTGTGAGTCAGAAAGTGCCACCCTCCCTGTCCCTTGCCTCTAACTCTCCAGCACTGCCTGCCCCTCATTCCTTGCCCTTACTCTACAAGTCTCCTCCTTCCCTGCCACATCCCCTCTCTCTCCACATACCTGGTACCCGCAGTCTTCAGGGCTCTGCTCTCCCCACTGGATCAGCCAGGGTTGGGCAGCTGCGTTGGGAGGGGCCTGAGGAGAGGGAGGGGACGGGGCGGTGCTGCAGCCCGTGCTATTTTGAGCTGCTAACGGAGCAGCAGCAAAAGAAGACTCCTTGCTCTGGGCTGCTCCAGGCCAGGCCATGCGGGTGAGTGTTCTTCTGACCCCCCCACACCCCGGAAATGTCCCAGGCTTTTTCTGCCGTGTCCTCATTTTAGAAAGGAGGGGCCTTTGTTGTTTCCCTAGATGTGGCTAAAGTAGGTGGGGAGGAAGGGGTGGGGTTCCTTGGGGCTCCTTTAGTAGAAAGGGCATTACCCAGCCCTGGCAAGCTTCAAAACCCCTCAGAGGCCAGCGACATCTTGAGCCTGACTTTCGAGTTTGAGAGGTTTGGAGTGGGCGCTGTCTTCTAAACCTCAGGTCCTGGGTCTGTGTCTGCCACCCACAAGCTGTGATATCCTTCCCCACCAACCATTGGTGCATTGGAATGTGGTTCCATAGAACCTGGGTTTCTTCCAAAGCCTGGGACCCCGGCATCCCTGGCCTTTGTAAGACTTGTTCCTGCTTTGGGTTGCGAGTGTAACCCTCTCCCCTACTTCCTCCTGGCTGACAGGAGGAAAGCAATGACCCTTGTCATTGACAGAGATCTTCCTCACTGTCCCCAAGAGGAGACCCAGTATAGCTTCTTCCATTCCTGTGGCATTTGGAAGGGGCAGAGATGGCATCCCAGGGGCTCCCTAACTGTCTGTAAGGCTCCTTTTTAGCAGAGATTACTCTAAAGTAGTAAGTTTCTTAAAAAAGCAAGTGAGGAGAGACATAGTGGCCTCCAGTCTATCCCGTCACCCCAGCCACCAAGGGTAAGGTTTTCAGTTGAGTCAGCAGTTGGCAGAGTGTGTGGGTTGGCCCCGTGCAGAGGTATATCAGGAATCTAAGATGTGCCTGTGAACACATTTGTATCTCTGTGCCCAGGGACTGCCCTGCCCCTGCCTCCAAGCTGGCACCATTGTTGAGGTGTGTGTGAGCGGAGTGGGGGTGGGGCCAGAGGGAACATCTCACCCTGAGAGGTGGTGCTTCCTGGCCTTCCTCCCCCACCCCATCCTGTTCCCTGGGCCACCAGGACCAGGTCCCTTACAGAGTCAGGGCCATACGTGATTATAGCCAGGCAGATGGCAAAGTGCCCCACAGAAGGGCAGTGCATGTCTCCAGGGAGGGGAGGCCTCCAGCAGGCCCAGCCACTGGAGGAGGAAGCCCTGGGCTTTCTGCAACTGCAGTGGCAGCAGGAAGCCATTCCAGTGCACCTGCTTCCTCTGGGCTGGCCAGCAGTGACCGAGGGCACTCTGCTGCTTTCTGTTTTGCCTGGTGGGGGAGGGTTTTGGCTGAAAGGTGAACCAAAAAGGCCAGTGTGTGTCTGCCAAGCTCTTCTCCCCATCCTCTGGCTGGCTCCGTGGCCTTCCCATCATTCCCTGCAGACCTCCCCCTTCCCCTCCAGCAGCTTAGTGTAAAGTGTGTTCAGGTCATGGGTAGGAGGGGTGCACTGTCTGTGGAAACTCTTTCTACCCACATTATTGTTCTGGCAACTGATGTGTGAAAGGACCACATGTAGGTGAACAAAGGAGATTGGGGTAGGACTGACCTCCTTCCCTTAGAGTGAGACTTACAGGCTCTTGCTAGAGGACAGACCTGGGTATGAGTACCATGAGGCCTTGGGAAAGTCACTTGATCTTCTAAACCTTCTGTTACTCATTTGTAAATTAGGACTCATAGTGGTGTCTATTTCAGAGGTATGTTGTGAAAATCAACGGGATACTGCCTGTAAGGATTCAGCACAGTGCCTGGTCCAAAGTAAATGTACAATAAACATGAACTGTTGGAGATAGGAGGTTAGCTCAGTGATATAATTTTTTTGTTTGTTTGTTTTGTTTTTGAGACAGGGTCTCACTATGAAGTGTGGGCTGGCCTTGAATTCACTCTGTAGCCAAGGCTGGCCTCAAACTCACAGCAACACTGCTGTCTCAGCCTCCCAAGTGCTAGGATCACAGGCATATACCACCATGCCCACCTCAGTGGTACAATTCTATTTTGTGTATGTGGGTTTTTTTTTGTTTTGTTTTGTTTTTTTAAACAAGGTCTCCCTATGAAATGCAGGCTGCAAGCTGGCCTTTAATTCACTTATGTAGCCCAGGCAGGCCTCAAAGTCATGGTGATCCTCCTGCCTCAGCCTCCCTCATACTGGGATCACAGATGTGTGCCACCAATGCCCAGCTAGTGGTACAATTCTTACTACCATACTCATGGCCCTGGCTTCAGTCCCCAGCACTACAAAACAAACAACCCTGTTATTGTTAGCATTTCTGTTACTTCTTCTCTTCTCCTTCATTCCTTCCCCTCTATATTCCTTAAATAAGTTAGTACCGTACTAGATTGGACTGACAGGAAAGGGGTCTCCCAAGAGCTGCCTTTAAGACCTCAGAGTGGGAATAGAGAATCCTTTGCATCTTTCTTCACAATGAAAAGGCCTGAGTGTTGCCTTTATTGGCAGAGGGGAAAGCCTGAGAAGTCCTGGCCACAGGTGACATCTTGGTTCTAAGTACTATCTCTTAGGTTACCCACCACTCTTAAGGGGCAGTTTCCAGAAGTCTGATTTAGACACTTGGGGTGTCAATGTATGCAGGCTGGGATGGGCTTGAGGGGCTGCCCATTGGGCTGAATTAAATTCTCCAGGGGATATTTGTGTCCCTAGATTCTGTGGGAGGCACAGATGGTGGTACCTTAAAGGAGGGTGGTTGGTGCTGGTGCCACCATCCTGGCCCTGCGCCCTGAGTAACAGAAGCCTTCCGGGTAGATAGATGATCCATCAGCTCATTTCTTGGATTTCTCCTCTTTGAGAACAAATGCTTCTAACTATTATCTCTTTTACTTTTTCTTTTTTATTGACTACTTAGCTGTGTCTGCAATAAAAATAAGCATAAGTAACAAATGCATAACAAAATAAATACCAACTTTCTCTACTGTGTCTAGTTCACACAGTTTACAAGATTATTATGATCACCATTTGTATCCTATTTAGATTCTAGGTTTTTTAAATTGATATTATTATATGTGGAATTTTCCATATGATTTCACTGTCCACATATTTGTCAGTTTCAATGGCAGTGTAGCAATATGTTAGACCAAAGCTTAGTAGTTTACCTAACCATTAGCTGATTCTAGGCACTTTTCGTTGTTTCCAAATTGGGACTGTTATATGGGATGTAGATACACATTCCTGAAGATTGAGTGACTAGACCAAAGAATTATACATTTTACAGCTATTATTATTCCACAAAGAGCTACTAAGTAATTCAAAGTGTTCCTGCCCTCCTCCTAATCTCATGGCATTGAGTTTACTATCTATTTCTGTTACTAAATTTAAAGATTACCCCTCCTTTGGTTGTAGCACTCTTCTGGGGATCAGGAAAGGCAAGAGTTTTTCTCTCTAGTTTGTCCTAGGAATGAGGTTTGAGGAAAGAACCCTTGTTCTAGCCCTATTATGCAGCAAACATTTGTTAAGTGCCTACAGTAGGACGGTAAGATAGGCTTGCCTGTGAGGAAGCCGTAGTCTGGGAATGACATAGTCACCAGGGCCCAGCCTACTTATGAATCCCTGCTCTGCCACTTAGTAGTTGTGGGGCTCTGGGCATCTTACCCTCTCTGTTTCCTTATCTAGAGAATAAGGATTAAATGAGTGACAGTATGAAATGCTTACCCCTGTGCCTGGCTCATAGTAAGTATTCAGTGAGTGTTGATTTCTCTTCTAGAGGTCAGAAGCACCACAGAAGGGAGAGTTGGCCAGAGCCCCAGAGTGCCAGGGTCATGGTGAGGTCTCCCTTTGCAAGTCTAGAAACCCAGTTTGGAAAAGTTGGTCACTGGTGAGCACCACACTATCAGCCCATGCTTTGGCTCACCCTGGATTTCCTCGACCTCAATGCTAGTGAAGTATATTTACCAGATTTTAGCTACTAAAGGTAACTTGGCCTTTGGTGCCTGTTTATCATATCAGAAAAGGTAGACTGAAGAAAAAAAAGAAAAAGGAAAGGAAAGCAAAGCAAAGAAAAAGTGGGCTGTTAAGGAAGCAGCACAGGCCTTGGAGTCAGACCAACTTACATTCAAATCCAAATTCACTGCTTACTAACTTTGTGACAAAATATCTTTCCTACACTTTTTCCTCATCAGTAAAATAGGAATACTAATAATTTCCATGTCATGGGGATGGTTGCAATATTTATATTAGAAAATCTATGTTAAATACCTTGTAGAGGGCCCATCTCATTATAGGTATTCTATAGCTAATAATTAACCTTGTTGAAAATGGCTGAAATCTCTAGAGAAGGAACAGGCTGGGGAAGAGAGGCCTTGGCTCCTGGTATCCTCTCTTCACAGAGCCATTTGTTCCCAGCTTCAAGGACTGTAACAGAGAAATTGCTACTACCTTTGGTCCCAAATTCCTTGCCTGTGTTGCACTGGATAAAGGTAGTTTGTTTTTGATCTTGATTAAAACGTAGTTAAAATCCAGTGACAAGGAAGAAAGGGAAGATAAGGTAGGCAATGCTGCATAAGAAGCACGGAGAGTTTACCCTGGAAGAAACCCACGCTTGGGTTCAGAGAAATGCTCCTAAGCAATGGCTGATGCAGAGGAGTGGCCAGTGTCAGTGGTCTGTGTCCTTCTGGGCTGGAGGGGACCTGCTTGGACAAGTAGGAAACCTTGAACAGGAGATGAAGAGCAAGTGAGTTAATCCAACAAGCCAACCTCAAGTCTCTGAAGTTACTCTGACAGAACTCAACAAAGCCAATTAAAAATATTTGGGGGCTGGGGGCATAGATTGCTCAGTGGTAGAAAGCTGGGCTAGCATAGATGAGGCCATGGGTTTGATCTCTAGCACTGAAAAAAAAATTGAAAAACAAAAAACCTTCTCTAATTTTTAAGAAGTTGCCCATTATAAGTAGTTATAAGAACAAATCAGTTCTGAAGTTGCACTGAATTGAACTGATTCTTTGGATGACACCTTTGCTTGGGCTGGGGACAATTCTGACTGCTGATTTTCAGGAAGACCAGATGTACCTTCTAAGCCATGGACGGGGAGGTTCTCCAGGCTCTTGCCCAATTACCATTGGGTAATTGTGAGTTGTAGATGGAAGGAAGAGTTGCCAGGTTCCTGGAGCAGTTTCCTTACTCTTCCTCCTGGGTACCAGGGACTCCAGTGGCTCTTCCCACCCAGGTTCCCAGGTGCCTGACATGGAAAGGACCTTAGCCATGATCCAAACTAGTCTGTCCCTTGATTCTCCAGCTAGGCCAGCAGCTGTGCAATGGCTTGAGGGCACACTGCTTCCACTGGTAGAAAGTTCCCTGTTCTGTACCCACCTTCCCTTCCCTTTCCTCTGTTTATTCTTCACTCCTTATATGACCATTTGAGTTTTGTTTTGCTTTTTTATTTTGTCTTGTTGACCTTTTGAGTTTTGTAATCCCTGCTTCTCCACTCCATCCCTCCCTCCCTCTTGTTGCCCACAGTATTTGTTCTGGCAGGTCCTGGCCTTTAGGAAGACATCGAGTCCCTGAGAGACCCCGCCCCTACTTCTTCCTTGACCCAGGGTGCAGGCTGCCTTCAGCACCATGGCCTTTTCGTCAAGGTTCGCCTTCTGGGAACAAAAGGAAAGTTGGATTTCTAAGTCTTTTTCCTGTGTGCTTGGCATGGTGTGTCTGCAGGCGAGAGGCCAGCTTATGGCATAGAGAGCTTTGGGAGCTAGACAAAGTAGAGCATGCATTTGCATTTAGGAGTGTGAGGAGGATGATCTGGGGCTGGGACCTCTCTTGTCTTGATGCGCTCCTGTACTGGATCCTCTCCCTTCTCCGAGCTTCACCTCTAGTAAGTGGAGCTGCCTTTTGTACCACTGGTGCCCTTCCAAGTTAACCCCTCCACTGCTGTTACTCAGATTCACCCCTGGGACTGTGCACCCCATGCCATGGAGGGGCTGCTAAGAAAGGCTTGACTCTGAGGCCTCTGAAACTGGGTCTCCTGGAGTGTGGGGACTGAAGTGGGTAGGAGAAAAAGCCTGACGGGGGAATCAGGCCAATTGGTGCCTGGGTCCAGAGAGTGATTCAGGCTGCCACAGACTGGGGCGTGCCTTTGTGTGTGCGCACAGTCCCGGGCTGGGCAGTGACCTACAGCAGCCAGAGTCCTTTAGGTTGGGGGAGGGTGCAGTGAGTCAGCCTGAGGCTAAATCCAGAGCTGAGCTCAAAGCTGGGCCCAGCGTCCCAGACACTTCGGGGTGCAACCAGTGTTCTCTCCAATGCTTCACCTCTGACCAGACGTTTGAGATCCCAGACCAAAGTCACTGCAGGGAGAACAGATTTGGAGCTGGTGAAGGACACAGAATTAACTGGAATCTGGGCCATGCCTAACCCGAGCTAACAGCACTGCTTATAGTAACGAGTGAGTGAGTGTGTGTGTGTGTGTGTGTGTGTGTGTGTGTGTGGTTTGCAGACTCTTGCTGCCCTCTAACCTGTGTGCAGGAATGTGGGGGGTTGTGCACGGCGTGACCCCTGGGACAGGGTGATAGTCCTTAGTGGGAGCAGCAGATGATGACCTAGCCACTCTTCATTCCCTCTCTACCAGTCCCTCCCTTCTTTTTCACAGCACCAACCCCAATTTCTAAAGTAGTGGGATCCTCTGAACTAACTTTGAAACTTGAGTCCATTGACCTTAACTTTGTGGTCAAGATTCAGCTTTAAAACTGCAGCAGCCATCAGGCTAACTGCAGTTCAGAATTGACCAGGGACCTGGGTATGGTTGTACACACCTATAATCTCAGCACTCAGGAAACTAAGGCAGGAGGATCGCTGTGAGTTGGAGGCCAACCTAGGCTACACAGTGTGTTCAGGGGCAGCTGAACTACACGAGACCTCCCACCCCCAAATAAAACAAAACAATTGACCAGGGACCTTGTTTAAAAATGGAGAGTCCCTTAAGCAGAGAATTGATTCTTGATCTTTCTCAGGATCTTTGCCATTAGGAATCAAGGACTTTCCCCCCAGGCTTCTACCCGCATTATTGTGGGGAAGAACATGCTGGAGGTGAGGAGGGGTTAGTGACTGAGGAAAGAAAAGGGATTAAATCCCCTAGGACTGGAAAGATGCTGTGAGGCTAGGGGAGAAGAAGGCTCTCCCAAACTTGGAGCCCAGTCCCTCAGAGTCCTCTCTGAGTTAGCCTCTGAACTGAAAGAACCTTCAAAACTTCCACATTGTCCATCTTTCTTCCAGACAGTTGTGGTATCTGTTGTTTCCCCTGACTCTGCTTCTCTCCTCTGACTCAGATCAGCTGCCTCCCGAGCTCCAGCACAAACTCTGGCCAGAGTATACAGAGCTCAGACATTTTTATTTTTTTGTAGTATGACCCAGTTTTGGGGTTCCCTCCCTCAGCTGCATGGTTGGCAGTTTTGTGACCCTGAGATTAGAACATATGTGGCCTTCTGAATCCCTGTCTCTGCCTTACTTCCTGCCTCAAACCAGAATTCTGTGGTCTGGCAGAAAGGGGCACTCTGCTGTGAGCACTAGAGGAATCCCACGGGATCTAGACGCAAGACTGCTGGGGGCCACCCATTGAATTCTGTGGGCTTGGCTGGCACCCCACATTGGGGTAATCAATCCCCTCTTCAGCCAGTAAGTCAGGAGCCTTTTGTTCAAACCACTACCTGTCTGAGCCAGGAATGATTCCTGTAGTTTAGCATAAATTGAATTAAAATCTTTCTATATACTATGCAAAACCAAAATCACAATGTCACTAGTGGGTAGACCTCTTCAGATGGCCCCAGTGGACATGGTAGCTGGTCACTGAACACTAAGTTGCTGACTTTTACCTCCATAGAGACTCTTCATTTTTGAGTTGTCCCTGGACAATTTTGACTCCTGAAAAGGAAATCTGTTGCCTAGGTCCCTGGCTCCAGTACTGCTGAAAACTCAAGAATTCTGTCTCCTGGGGAAAGAGAAGCCCCCAGAATGTTTCTTCCTGGGTTTTTAGTTCTGGGTCTCCCAGGCCTGACCTGCTAGTGACTTCTTTGTCTACTCCCTCAGGTTAAAGAGGAGGACAAAACTCTGCCAAAGCCTGGCCCTCCTGCCAAGGAGGAAGGGGCTGTAAGTGCTTCTCCAAGACCTCCTGTGTGTATGTATGTCTGGTGGGTTGACCTTACCCTTCCCTGCCAACCTAGACTAGCTTGTGAGCAGTTCCATGAGAAGGTAGGGACCCTGGAGCCCCTTCCTGGTGTGGCATAACTACAGGGAATGCCAGTAAAGTAGCATATAGTACAGTGTGTGTGGTATCAGCCCGGGGTGTATGAAAAAAAGCGGGAAAGCCAAGGTGTTTAGGCCTTGCCCTCTACCCTCCCTCCATCCTCCTTTTGTTGCTTTTCTTCAGTTCTGGTTTGCCAGACCCTTTTGGCTGGTGGAGCTTTGTTGGGCAAACTTTCCGGTCAGGGAGTATTGAAATGTATGCTTAGCCTTTGGGCCTCTTCAGCCTGCTCTGGATAGCACAGAACAAGGGCACAGAGGGATTTCATTGCAGCTGCTGCTGTCTCTTCCAAGACCCTGTCAGCTGCTTGGTGCAGCAACTTTGAGTCTGGCTTCAGCTGCCCACTGTTCCCAGCTTCCACTGCTTTGGGCTGGGGACCCTAAATAAAGCTGGATTCTTCTAAGGCAGGAGAAGATAGGCAGTTTCTGTGTAGCCAGGTCCAGAGTGAGAAGTGGGCCGCAGTTCAGGCAGAGGCAGAAGTGCCCATGGCTTTGAGGCGATCTGGATCACAGAACAGATCCATGCTTCATTACCCCAGATGCTAGCTGTCCTGGCTGCCCCTGCTTCCTTGGACAATTCAATTAGCCGGGCAGTGTGACTTCTTCGGGATCTGTAAACAGCCTATGATTTCAAAGGGGTATGTTTGAGTTGCATGACACAGGAGCCTCGGAGTAGCTCAAGTGTTGTGTTGTATTTTGTTCTTTTCTTTTTCTTTTTGGGGTGTGTGTGTGGTGTGTGTATGAAAATTGCATGTAAAGTGCTTAGAAGAGTGCTTGGCATACAGAAGTATAACTGTTAGTAATTATTATGTTGTCATTGTCTTCAGTTAGGGGAATGTCAGGAAAGCCATAAGAGGGGAAGGCAGGGAGTAGGATCCAGTAATTAGGGCCACTGGCCAGCTCTGCAGTGCCCTGGCATGCTACTGAGCACTCTCACTTAAGAGATTAAAGAGGAGCCGCCTTCAAGCCCTCCCTCTCCACCCCTGTAGCAGAGCCTCCGTATGGCTAAAACCTGGACTAAAGCCCTTGGCTCAGCTCAGGAAGTGGGGCAATCTCTCCAAGTGGCAGCCAGAGGCAGCAGTGCCCACTGCCACTCTGAGCATGTTCCTGCATGTGACAGGCATGGCAGCCAGGCCTTCGTGGATCCCAGTACTTTAGTGCATTCAAGAACCACAGTCATGGTTTGGGGGATTGCAGGCTACAACCTAGCTCAGTTAGTGAGAGGGCACTACCTGGCCAGCAAGGAGCCCCTGGTTGATCTTGCGCTTCCCAAGCATTGAGCTGGCTTTACAGGAAACTGTCCTACCATTAGCCAGTGTGGCCCTGCCAGTGGCCCAGATGAGTGTGGGGAGGGTGGGTGCCCCAGGTGGAGTATGTCAGCATTTTCTACTTGACCTGTGGGTACCCAGAAACTGGGAGACTGGATGAGCTATAGGCTCCACTAGGGCAGAGTAGAGCTGTGGCCATCTGAATACTTAACACTTTGTGGGTCACAGCTGCCTCCTCTTCTCCTATCCTTCCATACATGTTCTCTGGTAATTGAGAGATCGCCAAACCCTGAAAAGGTTTGCAGGAGAGCTGCAGAGAGTGGCAGAAAGGAAGCTGTAGTAGATGCTTCCTCAGCCACTACTGGGTCTCTGCAGCCCTCAACAGTATGGATGAGGAGTACAGAGTAGCTGCAGACCAGAAGAGCTGGGGTGGTGGTGGTAAGAGCTTGACATGCCTTGGAGCCAGGAGAAGCACTGGTCCATCGCTGTCTGCAAGATGGCCTGGCCCTGGATCTGACTGCTAGAACTGGGTGATGGAGGGAACTAGGACTACAGACTCAGGAAGCCTGGAGTTAGGCCTGGAATTGGTAGTAGAACTGGCTGTTGATCTCTTCGCATTCCATCTCTGCTGTGTGCAAAATGTGAGGGAATGAGGTTTGGTTTGCTAGGGTCTTGGTTGCTATCCTGACATAAAGCTGATAACTCTGAGATGCTCACAGCCTTTGGGACCTCTGTGTCAGCACTTCCCAGTTCTATGCTCAGCAGAGAGCAGATGACAGCTATACTGGATGAGGGAATGATAGTGCCCTCTCACTAACTGAGGGAAAGAGAAGCCAAACTCTCGAATGCTATTGTTCTATCTGGAAGATGGAGAAGAAGTTCCAGGATAGCATCTTAGAGCTGTGTGTTGTTTGCCGGGTGAATGGAAGATCTGTCCCAGACCTTGAGGTCACTCCTTTACTTTCTTTGCATGGGGTGGGGCAGGGATGTGGGGTGGATGCTGACGTCTCCCTGTATTTATGTGGCTATAGCTAGAAGGCAGCAATAAGGACGGTGGTGGCCCACCTAGGAGTCCTCAGCCTGCCACCAGCTCCGTACCCTCAGAGACCTCCCAGACAGCCAAGAGTCCTGCACCCACACTTGCCATGAATGGCCTGCAGGCTGCTTCAGCAGAAGGCCCCAGTGAGGAGACCCAGGGCCTGTCCCGAAAGCGGGTGGCGAACGCAGTAAGGAAGGTGGTGAGCAAGGTCCTACCTGGTGAGGAGACTGGGAGTGCCAAAGAGCCTCTAGGCCGAGGGGTCAAGTCTCCTGAGCATCCAGCTAGAGGCAAGAGGGGAGAAAAGGCAGCCTCTGGTTTCAAGCCACCGCCTCCTCCTCCACTTCCTCCTACCCTGCCAAAGCCTGAAGCAAAGAAAGAGGCAGCCAAGGATGAGCTGTCAGTGGGCCTGCGGAGTCTAATGTCTCGGGGCCGAGGCAAGGACCACAAGCCTCATGGCAAGCAGACTCCTGGGAAGGGGGAGAAGCCTTCTGGCCAGGAGCCAGGCCTCTTGAAATCAGGCTCCTCACAAATGGACTCCCCAAAGAAAGCAAGCTCTCCAGTCAAGCCTGAAAACCTAGAGAAGCAATGTTCCCCAGCCCCACCACAAGAACTGGCAGACCCAGGCTCCACTGGCCCGAAGTCGAACCTCACTGGAGAGCTGCAGGTCAAGTCACCAGCCCCTGGCATGCAGCAGGAGGTATCTGTGTGTGCCACTAACTTCCCATGCCCGTTCTTGCTTGAGGGCCAGGCACTGTTGTAGCAAGCTTCCCCCAGCCTCAGAGAGCCCTGCATGACAGGCTGGGTGACATCCACATGTCCATGCAGGGTCTGCATGGCTGTCCTTGAACAAGAATGAGAACCTGTGATATCCTGAGCTCTGGCGGCTGGGGTGGGAACTGCTAACCAGCATGCTACAGGCCTTGCCGTGGGAGTCAGGTCTGGGTCCCCAGCCACAGGGGTCAGCTTGAGGCTCCAGATCCCATGCCGAGGAATGGATTCTTAGCAGATCAGTACTAGGTGGAAATGCAGTGTTTTCTCAAATTGGGTGGCCTGGGCTCACACCCCTAGCCACTTACTCAGTTTGGACTTCAGAAATGTGCCGTCCTTAAGCCCCTGCCCATCAAGTCGAGAGAATAAAAATCTTTTCTTCACCGAAGCCCAGGTGGCCAGAAGTATTTTGGAAATTAGTAATTTTTATATTGGAACGTGTCATACAGTGTACATAATAAACAGCAACCTGTAACAAACGTGAATATTTCCAAAGGAAACCCATGAATATTGATTTGCACTACAGGAGGACAGAGAATCAACAAATTTCACTACCAGAATAGTTAAGAAAAATCTTGTTTGGGAGGCACTTTTGGATACTGGAATTGAAAATGAGGACTAGTACTTGCTTTGAGGGGTTCCTGTGGAGAAATGATGTAGGTATGTGCCACATGCTATCCTTGGCACAGACTGCCCGTGCACTAGTGTTGTTAATGCCATCATGGTCTGAAGGTCTCCTCTGGTAGCAAGACTCTAGGAGCCCAAAGCCCAGGTGGCAAATGCATATAATCAGTCCTCTTAGATCTGAAGCTACCTCACATTCCCAGAAAGTGCCCTCTGAGTGGGGCAGGAGGCTGAGAGGCAGGGGAAGGGTCATGGAAAGTCAGTCCCGCCCCTTTCCCTAGGAAGGCAATGCTTTCATGGCTGGTCCTTGTGTTGGAGATGGTTCTTTTCAAGCTTCTCTATCCTGTGGACCCTTCTGAGGCCTGATAGGGCCTTGGAGGGGCGGTCTCTGTGCTTTTACTGGCTCTTGCAATTAGAAGGAGCCAGTAAAAGCACAGGGAGAGGAGAGGAATCAGAAGCTTGAAAAGGGAGCACAGCCTCAGGGTCCTCAAAGCCTTGGCCACTGCCTCCTCCTGGGACATGGGGTTTCTGGAGGGTCCTTTGCTCTCATTCTTCCTGGGCACAGCAGGACTTGAAGAAAAGCCAGCTGCAGCCCTCCTCACCTTCCTGGCCCACTCTGTAAACCAGGGCAGCAGCTGTTCCTGGCACACAGGGAGGAGGAGGCAGGGACATTCTGACCCAGAGGGCAGAGTAGCAGCTAAACTTCAGGAGAAATTTTAGGTAGGTGGGAGGCATCATGTGCCTCTCCTGGGTTGATATCCTTCCTCTCTGGCTTCTTATCTGTCTCTCCTTAGAATGGGCTTGGGAGCTCAGATATGTCTTAACCTGGAGTTCAGTCACATGTCACCTGAGCTGGGTCAGGGGCCAGAAAGGGGCATCACAGAGCCACGTGTTTGTAGTAATGGTTGGGACAATAAAAAGAAAGAATACAACCCCTTGCAGGATCTGTTCTTTTTATCATTTGGTAGTTTATAATTTTATATTGGCATTTGGCTTGTCTCTGTGACCTCCTCCTCCTCCTCATTGGATCCCAGTGGCTTCCTGGGCTGACAGCTTGGCTTGCAGTGCCCCCCTCCATTAGGGCCAGGACTAATAGTGGTTTAACCTTTAGACAGGAGCTGCCTCCGAGGTCCAGCTGAGCTCCACAGAGGAGGCCCACCAGCGACTTGAGAGGATCTTCACAGCTCCTGTAATGTCCCTCTCTCGTGATTGGGTCCCCAGTCCCTAGCCCTCCTCTTCCTCAAACTGGCAGTCAGACTATGTGTCTGTATGAAGAGTGCCTCACTGTGGACGGGAGGCCCCCTGGCAGCCCTCCTGGCTCTCCACCTGAAGCAATGAGAGGAGGACTCTCTGGAGGATTGTCCTTGTGCCCGTGGGCTAGGAAATCTGGTCCTCTTCTCCATCCCTGTTGTTCTACCTTAAGGACATGTTTTGCTGTAGGGTCTGGGGACCTACAGGGTTAGGGGGAGGGTGGCGTGGCAGGGAGTTGACACTCCCATTTTTGATCCCCAGCTCTCCTTACTCATTTCTAACAAGCAGTATCCAAGGCCTGACCCAGAAAGGCCTTTAGCTTTAAGGGTTTTAAGTGACTGGCAGAGCCGGAGAGGTCAAAGCTAATCCCAGGGTCTGCCACAGTCCTCTCTCTGCCTGCTGGGCAGTTGGCTTTTGACCTCCAGGTTGGACTTGGATGGGGCAGGACCTCTGCTGGCCATGGGGTCAGCATGCATGCCTGGGAGGGGGAGAAGTGAAGCACGGATGTGGTCGGGGAGGGGAAGAGGTCTTGGGCTTGGGCTCTCAATAGCCTCATTCTGTGAGAGGTCTGTGGTGACAGCTCTGAAAGACAGCCTTTAGTCTAGGGAGTGGTCCTCTGGGGTTTGTGTTCAGAGGTGGACGACAGCTCTATGCTGGTGTCTGCTGGCCACAAAGGGAGGTGGGTTGAAGAATGCCCTAGAGATAAAGTAGGAGAGTCTCAAGGCCCAGGCTCTGGTTGTGGTGAGACAGCGTGGCCTGGCAGACATGTGGAACAGGGGGCCTAATCCAGGCCTGGAACTAAACTTCTCTAACCTCCACTCTGCACCTTGAGTAACTGGAGAATACTACTGGCCCATTGTCACATGAGTGCTTGTTAAAGGGACCATGCCAGTGGTCTGCTTGTCTTCACCCCTCTTCTTTTCTCTCTCTTTTCCACTTGCCGCTGGTAGC